>VZRZ01000012.1:47954-88756 GCA_013398175.1 Climacteris rufus | reverse complement strand
AAAAAAAAAAAAAAAATGAGAGCCAACAAATGGATACAGCTACAAGCCAAACTGCCAGTCCAAGAAAGCAGAAGAAAGTCCAAGAAACCAGTGTTACACTCTGGTCATTGGGAGCACCAACATCTCTCTGCATTGGAAGAAGAGCTGACAACAGATGCACTTAGGCTGAGGTGTAAAGGTTAGTTATTCAATCTGGCTCAAAGCCTGTTAAACACTAATGGGAAATGCTCTACTTTACATTTCATAATATATTGCACAGCTGTGCATTGTCTTTGGTCATAGACCACTGTCTGATTCATCTGAGTGAGGCAGGGCAGTGTTCCCCATCTTCTTTCTTTTATTTTTTTCTTTCTATTTGGACCAGCTTGTCTCTAATACTTGCAGTCCTGTAGAGACATCCTTAACGCAAACAGGCTGCACACAAAGCATAACTCATAACTATGCTAAACCTATTTTTAATTTGCCCTAATATAAGTTTTCTTACTAAAGCTGAAGACCAAGAAACCACTTTTTCTATCTGTGGATAGAACCTTTATCCTTTTCTGTGAACCAGGTTGGAGTCTGTGGACTGCAAAAAGGACAGACCTTCAAATTAATGGATTTGGATAATTCATCCGAGGTTTCCAACCTTTCTTCAATTTACTGATTCCTTCAATTTTCACTAGACCTATATACACTTGAATGACACTAGGTATTAAAGCACAGTGACCACAGGTGTTTATTTTGTAACTTTTTATGGAACTCTTATAATTGATATACATACTTTCCCTCTAACCCAGTGAAAACTACTGTTTCAGAATACAAAATACAGTTCAAAACCGCTTGCAAAACAGTAGACTAACACCTCATTTTGGAAGGCTGAAGACCAAAAAAGCCTGAAAAACAAGCAGAAGAGAAAAGATGAAGGGTAGACATCACTGTTTTACTTGGAAAAGCTTAGTGCAGGCTACAGGTTTGAAAGGCAATTTCTTTATTCTGTGTCTGGTTGCTGTGAGATGTTGAATAGAATGGTCTGACTTCCCTGCTGGTGACAGACCAGCAGGCAGGTCTGACAGACCTGCATGGCAGGTCTGTGAACAAACTATGGAGCAGTGCACTCTAAAGTGGCTCTATGCTGAGGGCTTTGTGCTGGCGAAAAATGTGCTGATTTATAGTGATTTATGTAGCCATGCTGCTTCTGTCTAGGAATATTTTGTTCCCTCTGGGATTGTCTACAGTGGAAAAATGAGTTAGACAACAATAGTATATGTGTGTGTGTGTGTGTGTGTGTCTGTATATATGTCTGTGTGTATACAGATCCACACATTCAGATTATAATCTGTAAAGTCATATTCCCATGTGTATTTCAGACAATGGGTAGGATGTTTAAATATCCACATGTTACAGACTGCCTTAGGGAGCATTCCAATCAGCTAGTCTGTCTCAGTTAATCTGCTTCATTGAAACACTTCACTCTTCTCCCAAGGACCAAAGCAGAAGGTGATCTTATTGGGTCCCTTCTAACTCATATTCTATGATTCAAGGGTATATTTGCATAACAAATCCTACTCTTATCCTTATGCCATAGGAAAGCATTCAGCTGTAGCACTGAAATATATGGAAAATCTAAATTCTCCTTGTCTTTGTTGTTATTTAGGGCAGTACAAGAAGATATCCACTCCGTATAACTGCTGTACTTAACCTATCTGTAACAGATTATTTCATTTGGCACTGTCCCACTAAAGCAAAATGGTCCTTCGTGACTGTTCTAAGACAAACCTGTAGATGCCTACTTCAAATTGTGGCCTCTTTTTTTTTTGTTGTTTTTACAAACATACAGGACATTACCATTAAGGTTAAGCTTGCATGGAAGCACTTACACAGAAGTCATCACACACTGGGCCTGTTCAGCCTTAAAAATAGATGACTGAGAGGGGACCTCAACAATATGTATAAATGTCTAAAGGGTGGTTGTCAAAAGGATGGATCCAGGCTCTTCTCAGTGGTGACAACCAATAGGACAAGAAGTAATGGGCAGAAACGGATACACAGGAAGTTTCACATGACATGAGGAAGAACTTTTTTACTGTGTGAGTGACTGAGCACTGGAACAGATTGTCCAGAGTGATTGTGGAGTCTCCCTCACTGGGGATATTTGAGAAGCACCTACATACAACCCTTGCCATGTCCTCTCTAGGATGACCCTACCCAAGCAGGAAGGTTGGACCAGATGACCCACTGTGGTCCCTTCCAACCTGACCCATTCTGTGATTCTGTGACTAAATAGATATGATTCTGATGAGCTAGAACATGCCCATGCTTGCTATTTATGGTGGGCAAGGCCATTTGCACTTACAACAAAGAACCTCATCAAAACATTTTTGTGTCTCTTCTCAGTGGTAAGGGTTCTTGGTGTATAACAGAATCTTCCCATTATATTCCACTATCAGACAACTGAGCAGATTACTGACTGCAAGGAGGTTATCTCAGACATCTAAAAATGAACATTTGTTCTTTAGAGTTCATTATCCCTGTTTACACAAAAAAATTGTAGCCCAGCCATACCAGTGCACCACTCTCCAGGGCAGCAAGCCATGATCATGGTTTCATAGTGTGGAACTAATTGTATAGACTAGAAAAACTAGAAATTGGGACCTTTAGGATAAGATTCACCTGCCTTGGGAAAAATGGACCACATACTAAAAACATCTCTTCTACTTTATGAGCTGGAGAATCTGTCCAACTAGCTCTCCTGTAACTAGTTCAAGTCCTATGAGATTAATCTAGCCCAGAGTACCAAAGAAAAGCAAAGGGGAACAAACATTCAAAGTCCTAGGTTTCAGACAGATATGGGGTCTATGGGGTTGGTTTCAAAACCAACTTTATCAAAGATCTCCCATAGGCTGTGCATCTGCAGGGGCACACAGGAGGCAGAACGGTCTCTAATACCTGCTGAGACACAGTTTTATTGAAAAGGACCCTGTTAAAACTTTGCACACAGACACCCCTACCCCCACCACCACTACCTTTTCCTCACTACATTTCATGAAACTTTTCATATGTAAGTTATGTGTAGCCTCTTTCCTTATAAACTCTAGCAAGGATGCTTGAAATAAACAGCTAGAGTATGCAATTTCAACTGAGTGGGAAGTTGGGGTTTGGGTTTGTTCAGTTTTGTTGTTCTTGTTGTGATGATGTTTGTTGTTTGTTTTTTTTTTTAATCACCCAGTATTAGTACTCAAAGTCAGCTCCAAGTTACCTGCCTATAAGTTAGAAAAGTGTTGTGCTTTACTCCCTCAGTGCTTGGAGTGAAGTAGAGCTTTTGGAGCCTCTCTGCCAAAACTACAGTCTCCTCTTGTTACGACCAGCACAGAAAATTATTAAACCGGATTGTGCTTTGATTGATATGTTTTGCTTTGGCATGTTATTTTTTAAATGTTTATTGCTTTAACAGGTGTTTTTTTTAAGTGACCTCTACTTTGCTGTATTGATGCAGTGGCGTGGGGGAAGGGGCCTGAATGTCAGCACATCCATCATTTCTTTTTACTGCTGCTTCACAAATTACTAAAAAAGGCAAAACATCTCAGCTCTGCAACCATGTAAACTAGGAAGGACTAGGGTGAAGCTGAATCAAACTGTGACATACATTTTTTGTTGCTTTGAAGAAAGGATGGACATAATTTTATTACACATGAATACCAGAAAATGCTACAAGAACAAGGGGTCCAAATCTACACTTTTTCTCTTGAAAAAAAACCTTAAAGGTAGTGCAACCACACCTCTTGAAGGACTATTCCATTGAATAGCATAATTCTAGCATGTGGTTCCATCCCTACTAATGTAAATACACAGACACCAATGGGAGCATGTTTGAGCTCCTATTGAGTAGCACTCAGCCCTGGTGAATTATGCTTTCAGAAGGACCTTTCCCTGATTCACTTGAATGTTTCTATGGTATAGTCTTTGCAAGCACAAAGCACTCAATTCAAATGTGTCATGGCAGAAGCTGCAAAATCTGAGCATCAAAAACAATGCATTAACAACTTTTTGGCATTGACTCCATACAACTAAAAGTAAATTAATGCTCTTAATTTTCAAGACATGATAAAGACTATCAGTGACCCTAAAACACCCTTTATCTGCTACATTCATTCACTTCCAAGATGAGGATTCCATATTTCATGAAACTGCTGCCTTAGGTTTTAACCCTTTTATTTTTGAGATTCTGTATTGCCTGGTGAGTATGCTTTCTCTATAGACATAGCATTGCCTTTCTGGACTCACCCTTCAAGGACAGGCCCAAGCTTCTAAAGGGGGGGGGGGAGGGGCGTGGGGGTCGGCTAGGTGGGGGTGGAAGCGAGCAAAGGGAGTTAGGGGAAAATTGCAAAGTTTTAATTGGTGAATTTATGCTGACATGCAAATGGACCAAACTTATAAAGGTGTGGAGAACTCGTGACTCGTCGTCCATTTTGGGTGATGCCCCAAGGAGGGGGCTTTGTCTGCCCTAAATGTACCTTTGAAGGCCTTTCAAATAAATACCCACCTTTTATTCCCTTACTCCTGACTGGCCTCAGTTTTTGGGCTAGCCATTTTAGGCAACAAAACCACTTATTTTTGCAAATTGATGTTATTGTACCCACTTTAGAAGAAAACAGCCAACACATTTAATACTGTAGATATTTAGAAGTAAAAAAGTGCACCGCAGCAAGGGCCATTGATCTGCAACCTTTTCTTCCAAAAAAGCAGGTTATTTGACTTTTCAGGGATAAGAAAAATCTTCCTGTAATTTTTACTATAGTCGTATTTAACTTCAGTTTAACATAAGCAGCTGGTTAATTCATTTTGCAACATCAAAAAAGTTAAACAGTATCAAAAGTTATGGTATGCATTGCCTGATAACTAAACTGTAGATTTGAATAGAAAGCATGACAGACTTAAGTACAGTGCTGAAAGCAAGAAGTCTATGTATGCACAACTGCTAATTAGAGAGATCTCAGCCTTTTATTTTGTTAGTGTCCAGTGGCATTACTTCTCCTGGTTTCAGAGTATTACCAGCAAAGTATACTGGTTCAACAGAGTCAAACACCCACAGATATACAGACCTTCAGTTACCAGAGACAAGACAAACTAGCACAAATTTAAACTCAAATTGAAAGGGTTCCTAACCTGAATGTATTCTGTTCTGCATGCACTGCAATCCACTAGTTGCTGGATGTGTTATGTGTCCAGTGTTCTGCATTTGTCCCAAGTCACTGGTAACTTCATGCCCTTCATTCTTGTGGTATTGTTATTCATAATCTTTTCTTTGGCGGGTTGCTGTCATTTATAGTGTTTCTTCTCAGTTGCCAGAAGTCACCCAGGGAGAAAATAAACAGAAAAACAGTGGGATGCACTGTCTATGTATTGAATTATCCTCTAGTTTACTGAAGCTTTTCGTAAGTACTGACCCAGCTTTCAGAGTACTAGTGGGTTAGCACCATCATCCTGTTAGCCAGTTTCCTGACACACAGGTAATCTGTTTGGCTGGTGTCTTTCACAACCTCAGCAATCACCTTGGAAAATAGACATGTTTTAATTTTCAATGTTGTTTAAAGGTTGTTTGTTTGAAAAATACTTTGGCTTCCAAAATATTGAAAAGTTATTCTAAATTGCAAATAAAATCTAAGTCAGATCAACATTTCTATATTTGATGGGTTTATTTTAGGATTAAAGAATATCAGCACACACCCTTTAAATTGTCTGAGGTATCTTAAAGCAACAAAACTAAAGGCAATAACTTAAAATAAGAAACATGAGGTTAAGCCTCTGTCACAAAGGCAGAAATCTCCACCACACAGGACATGCAAAACCCTGAAAATGAGTTCCTAGATGGTCGTCTCCAGGGTAAGGTATCACTATTCCTGGAATCACAAAAGGGGTACTTCCTTCCCAGCTCACCTTTGCTCTCCCCCCATAACATGCTATAGCAGCAGTCCAGCTGCAATTACACTGGGGGATGTCAAAAAGAAAACTTCCTAAGAAGCACTTACCTCAGTGAAAAGGAAATAGTTTATTACAGGATAGAGGGACCCCCTCAAAAGCCAAAGTAAAACAGTGCTGGATGTTGCATTGCAGACTTGTAGGGAACAAGCTCCCTTTGTGGGGGACAGAAAAGCTCAGCTAAACAGGGCTTTTCTATATCTGAATTTCTATGCAACCCTATTTAGTCCCTATCACGATTGGCAGGCAACTGGCCACTCTCCATATGGCTGGTTGCCTTCTCTTCCTAGGGAACTAAAGAACACAGAGGCATCTCAAATGACGAAGACACAGTATGAGACAATATCAAAACAGAGCATTTCTTTTTATAATTTAAATCAAGTAAGCAAGTGATTCACGCAGTGTAGAAACTCGATAAGACATCAAAGGTCTAATCCTCAAGCCATAAAGCTAACTTGCTGACAATAACTGCAGAGCTCTAACTCTCTTACATTTATCACTGCCATCAGCTCCTTCAGAACAAAGTATTTGGGAAAGAAGGCAGGCAGCTGAACCTGGGAGGCAGATTTTGCTCTTGCTAAACTGTTGATCTTAAAACAACATGTTGCTAGGTTTAAATACTGTCATCTTTAAAAAGAGGAATCACGCTAAAAGCAAAGAGTTTAATAGTAGACATTTGGAATATACAAGGGTTTAATGAGCCAGTCTAATGAGAAAAAAACACTTTCCACAGGGACACAAGTACCTTTAAGCGGTTTTCTCAAACCACTGGCAGTTCTATTTCCTCCTAACTGTGGGGTTTTATGGAACTCTTATATGTTTGTTTGTGTGTTAGGCAAAAACATTTTTCCTTTAATTTAAACCATTGTTTTCCAAGGAAAAAGTCATTAGGAATCCATTTATTTCTAATTATTATGAGGACATTTTCAAAAGAAAAACCCTTAAATATGAAAAACAAAATTTTGTGTGCATCTAGCAGTGGATAAAAGGGTTCAACAAACCAAGATCCAAAACAGACAATTTACCAGAATAAAAGAATTTTTCCAAGTTTGGTGTCACATTTTAAGTGGTCCCTGCTTTCTTTGTTGCAGAAGTCATGCTCCTTGTAAGCACTCCTTGCTTCTTTGCCTTCTACACACCAGTTGGCTGGTAGCTTTTAAATCTGTCCTAAGAGATCACCCAGTAATCCCAGCGAATGTTAAAGAATCATCATACTAGCAGTCAAACCCATTATTCCCTTTCCAATGTGGACCCATATGTGTGAGATTTCTTGATAGCAAAAGGAATTGTTAGGGATGAAAAACCCAATGGAGGAGAATTTGCAGAGTTTCCATTTGAGTTCAGTGATCAAAGACCTCTCAACAGTTGATACTGTACCAAAAAAATCCCCAAAAAGTCTGTAATGACAGTCACACATACTGTACTGTAGATGAAGAATCAACAATTAGAGGTACTACTGCACTTCAGAAGTAAAAAATAAAAATGCTGTTTCTAAACATAGTGGACCTGAGAAGAAACAGAATAAAATTATAACAATTAATCAAGATCCTTTTGTAATAAAAATCACCTATATCACAGATTTTTTTTTAAATGGGATGCAATCATAATTAATTTTTGCACACTTGAGGAAGCCTATAAACTCTGTATTTGTGGTAAGAAAATGCTCGTAAGTACTTTGAAAATGCAACAGATAGAAATCCCTAGATTTCTAAACAAAAGGCATTTATTTTAATCATATTTTCTCTCACCCCACAAAGTGGAAGAATTAAGGCCCAGCAAGTTCCATCTCTTACTAAAAGCTTATTTAAACATCAGATTTTTACAGCTCAACAGTGAAGATTTTTGCAGTCCTAAGTCTCTGATGCAATATTTTATATTTGTGGCTTGCAGTCATACTAGAAAAATCAGAGAATCTTATTCTCTCAGACTATTTATTTGAACCCTATAATTACTCCATGTTACAGAAATTTTTTATGTGCAGTGAAACTGACCAACAAAATACAGAGAGGGGTGGCATCTATAAAATACTTTCCCATTTCACCGCAGAAAATAACTCCCTGATATGGTTTGGTATAGATTACAGCATTTGGAAGAATATTTAACAGAGCCCATCCCCTTCTAAGAGGCAGACCCATCCCACCAATTCCACATCCTCTTCCTCCCGTGTTACAAGTTGTTGCCTTTCTTGGAGTGTGGGATCTGGCTTTCACAAATTTTATTTTGTCTTTTGGTGCTTATGAGGTCAAGCTGAGCAGCCGCAGCCACAGCTTTGTTTCTCTGTTGTGTGTAGTGGCCTGGAAAGCCAGCAGTCCGATGGCTAATTTTGACCAAATCTCATTGACATGGGAGAAACAAAAGAAATACTGAAGTAATTTCTTAAAAAATTAATTTTTTTTCCCTGTCCTCTGCCTCACAGAGAGAGGAGCATATTCCACAGCAGATGCCGAGGCATGCTTATCTCCCTTTGTGTTCTTGCCTGAGGAAAGGGAACATTAGGTGACTGGGCTAAGGCTAATCGCTCATTCACCATCATTCTTTGTAGGGAAAGCTTGGCCAACCACCTAAGGAGAATTACAACCTGTCCACCACAGACTACTGATGCTCTCTGTGGACAGTGCTTGACCACATTTAAAGCAATCTGTATAAAAATGACAAATGTCAGTGTAAGTATATTCAGCCATGAATATGGCTTGGACTATATGAACAAGGGTATTTTTCAGGCATCTCAACCAATGGAAAACACTGTTTAACTGTTCAGAAAACAGAAGAGCAAATGTTTTATGTGAATTCAGCATCCCCATATTTACTACTGGAGAGGCCTTCTTCTCTTTAAGATGTAGGCTTGGAGACATAAGAAATTTGTCCTGTATCATCTAGAACAGATTGCCTTTCACACCTGGATTAAGTTATCCTTCTGTCAACTGCACAGTCTTTCACTTGACCTGCTGGATGTCATTCACTAGGCTTGTATCCCCAGCCACCTCTTACAGCACCCGAGGGCCAGGTGTCTCTGTAAATTAAAGTTCCTTGAGGTCCATCACTGCAATCTACACCACAGCTCCACCCACAACTTATTCAGAGCAGCATCATTAGCTGACTGACACATCTGTCATAGGTTTATTGCTACTGTCTTGAACTCAGGTTCACAGGTAGGAAAGTATGTTCAGCTATGAATCTGTCTGATACGAAGAGGTGCCAAAGTACCCCAGATTGCTGATGCAAACTACTCCAAATACTTTGTGGTATTTTCCCATTATCAAAACAACCCACAGAAAATGGCTACACCTTTAAATAACTCTTTTGGATTCACATGTTTTAGAAAGGTAAAAATCTAAGTCCTCTGCAGATGCAGTTGATGCCCAAATATACATTCTCCTCACAACTTGCCATTAAAGGAGAGAAATTCTACTAGCATCAGTTTACAGACAGTTAATTTAGTCACAGAGATGTGGTGGCTTGTTCAAAGTCAAAGAGGAAGTCTGTGGCAATGCTGAGAATTAAATACAGGACTCCAGAAACTCATTCCTGTTTTTTAACCACATGTGTCATCCTTCCAAATGTTCTTTCCTACATAAGATTTAGTCATGGCTGAAATAAGCCCGGTTCATTAACAAAGCAAGGACACAGCAAGACAAACTGTATGAATATTGAAAAACTGGAACATGGATTTTCTTGTTAAAAACATTTGAGGATGTTTTGTAAACTAAATTATGACTTTTGTTTCAATTTAAAAAAAAACAAAAAAACCTTCACTGAAGGTCATTTTTAATGCAATCTAGGATGATGTTCCAGGGAAAAAGCACAGGCTGAGCTGTTTGGACTCTGCACACTATTAGTTCTCTCAAGTTTTGAACACTGTGGTATTTATTGGGTTTTTTAGCTCTTTCAGGGCAAGTCCTGAATTCAAGGTCTCACACAGTTCTCCTTCACTTCTGAGCCTAAAAGAGTAGAGGAGAACAATAATACATTTACCTTGTAAGAGGTATATAACTGCAAGGTTCCTTCTTAAAATAACCGTGTTGCCCTAAAAATCAATGCAGTATTTGTACTCTTTCTAACCACAATGAACTGACTAAATCACAGACAAGACATTTTCCCTCTTAGTGCTTCTTTAGATCTCACCCAACAAAAATCAGACTATTACTACTTGTCTTTGTTAAGCATTTCATAAACCATGAATGAAAAATACAGTAAGAGCAAAACACTAAATAAATGCCAAAGCCACAAGATCAGACTCTACACAAGGCCACAGACTTGACTTTTGCTTTAATTCTCCAGGGCTTATTTATTGCTAAGCATTAATTTCTTGTATTTTTTTAATCACTATGCTATGTCAGCTTAGCATAGTGTTGTATTTAGTTATGTGCTTTTTAGCTTTAGGAGCACCTCAGTTTCCAGATACTTCTTTATGTAGCTCTCAGATATATAGAAACAATTACAGCATTGTTAATATATTCAGCAAAACAGAATAGATATGATATGTTAATGTTTCTATAGCAAACTGACACTTTAAAGGCAGAGGTATATTTTTCAAGGTTTTTCTAAACATTTTTTCTTACCACTAATTTGTTTAAAAGCTGTACCATAGTGCTCCTCCACAGCCGTATTTCAACCAAACTGTGAATTTACCTGAGAAAAATAGGAAACATTTTAACAAAGAAGGATAAGTTTCTTTACATGGTTTCCATAACCAAACACCTCAATATGTTCTTCTCACAGTTGGAAAAGCAGAGAGGATTAGCATGACAAGGAGCTGATATAATGATTTATCTGCTACACACCATGCTTTTAATATCACAACAGCTTTCAGATAATCAAAATAAATGACAGTGGGAAGTTTTGAACACAGAGTAGGCAAGATGTATGTCCATTAGCAGCTTTTAGAGGAATGAAGCTGCAAATTGGCTAAAGTTTTCACCCTCTTTGCACTAAAAGTTTTATTAGGGAAACTGGACTCTGCTTGAAGTTGAAAATGTTTTGCTTCTGTAAAATACTGTTGAACCACAAGAGGATCCAAGCTAACTAAATATGGAGCAAGTCATTTTTGTATACCAGCCCAAAATATTCTCTTACTGATTCATTGGTAACTTATGACCGGTTTGGATATAATCTTAATCAACCATCATTGGTTTTGGGAGGTGAAGTGACATGAGTCAACTGTAATTAATATGATAAAGAACAGCTCACTCTTATTGCTTCAGTCAGTCCAGTCAAAACTTTGCTTCTTGCAACAATGTTCCAGTTGTAACCTTTAGAAAAGGCACAGAAAGTCATAGCACACTCCACTTTTCATACAATTCCTTTCTCCCTAGCTCAGAAGAATAATAATCTTGTACAGATGGAAGTGAAACATAGTACCATGTTTTCGTATGCACAGAACACTGAAAGAAACAATAGACAAATGCAGTATTTTTCATATGGTAGATGTGTTGCATATACAGCTTCATAAATTTTTGCTGACCATTACTTAACATTCTTCTTTCTTTATCCCATTTCTAAGTCTGAAAATCATGTCAGTCAAGAGATAGTCCAATATCTTTCAGCACAGCTGACATAACCCTGCACAAGTATCCAACTAAGATCTTGTTTTTTGTCTATAGGAATGTCACATCCCAAAAAATGGAAGCAGTGGAAGGGACAGAAAACTATTCATAAACTGTATGAATTAACTCAACTAGTGAATTTTAAGAATATATTTAACAATTCCTGCAGAAGTAGTACAGACAAATGTCAGGTTTTAAGCTGAATCTTGAACTCCAGATAAAGAAGTGGGTGACCTCATGCAGACAATATAAAGGAGATGGAATCCAGAAGTTATCGACTTATGTTAAATTTCAGTAGAGAGCAAGTGCTAAGTCAGGGGAAACCTTGATTCTGAGCAATGAAGAGTGTAATTTAAACCTTTAAGCCTTAACTTGGACTGCCTTAGATGTCAGTGTGAGAGAATATAGACACTTACCTAATTATAAAGGTGTGTGTCTTTAAAGTTTTGAGGTTCTATAAGTTCCTCCAATCACTGTGTAGGCTGACATTTACCTTTGAATTTTCCTCAGTTTTGTTCTCATTTTGTTTATATGTAAGATGCAAGCTGAACATTTTTTAGATAAAGTTGTGTTCTGGCACAGCATAAACAGTTATCAGCTTGAGTACCATAGAATCCTAGAATGTCTTGAGTTAGAAGGGACTCATAAGAATCACTGAGTCTAACTCCTGGCCCTCCAAGGACAACTCCAAGAGTCACACCATGCGCCTGAGATTGCTGTCCCAATGCTTTTTGAACTCTTGTCAGAGTCGATGCTGGGACCACTTCTCTGGGGAGCCCATTCCAGTGCTCAGCCACTCTCTGGGTGAAAACTTTTCTAATATCCAACCTAAACCTCTCCTGGCACAACTTCAGGCCATTCCCTTGGGTCCTGTCACTGCTCATGAGCGTGAGGAGATCAATGTGTGCCCCTCCTCTTCCCTTCATGAGGAAATTGTAGACTGCAATGAGGTCTCCCCTCAGTCTCTTCTTTGCCAGGCTGAACAGACCAAGTGACCTCAGTTGCTCCTCATAAGGCTTCCCCTCTACACCCTTCAACATCTTTGTAGTCCTTCTTTGGATGCTTTCTAACACCTTTATATCTTTCTTATATTGTGGTGCCAATCCACCTCTGAAGAATAATGTGATGTATCCTGGATAACAAAAAAACTAGTGCTAAAACAGAATTCTTTTTCCATGGTATCTGCTTAAGCTGCTCTTAAGATACTGAAAGAACAACTGATATATGTTACAAAATTCACCTGTGTTCTCAAAACACTTTACCTACTCATATATTTTTGTACACAAAAAGAAAATCCCCACTGCTCCTTTCAGGACTCACACTGTTTGCAAGTGTTGAAACAGTGCTGTTCCCAAAGAGAAGTAGTCTATGATTGATCATCCTTGCCTGTCTCGAAATTACAAACTTGAATGTCAATTTAAAAGGAAGTTTCAGGATTTGTATGTTCCTTACACAACACCTAGTACTTTGCTTAAGAAGACCTTGTAGATCTAATCATCTTTCTGCACTCTATTACTTGCCCAGAGCCATCTGAAGTACCAGTTTCTTCTCTCTGATAGAATATGCAGTGTGGCATTTTGTGGGACTCACTGTTTTCCCTCTTGCTCCCTTAGTGGATTATATTTTCATGCTAAGCATTACTGAACTAGTAACTGCATGTATCTTACCCTTGACTGACCCTGGTTTATATTGATCTTGGCTCAAAGAGGCAACAATGAACAACCCCTAATGAGAAGTCTGACCATCTTCCACCAGGGGAATTGCATCTGTGGAGAGACCACATATCATCTTCGGAAAATAAAAATCTGTAAGGCAGTTTCTTCTTGCTGACATAATATGGTGAAAGTCAGACCACTTTCACTAGTACAGTTAACTCAAATCCCCTCCTTTGATGAAACAGAAAAATAGCAATTGCATCCAAATAAATCTACAGGTAAAGGAATGGTAATTTATTTTGATACAGTGAGAATGTAAAAACAAATATTAGATTCAGCAAGCCTGAAAAAAACTACACAGGAACACTCAACAAGAGGATTTTGTAGCAATGCCTCCAAGAGTTGTGTTTCTGTCCAGGACAAGAAATAACACAAGAACGGCCACAGTTTAATCCGAAACTGGATATGCACGCAAGAATAATGAAGATGGAGGGATGGGGAATGACAGACACAAGAACACAGGACTTTTGCAAGCTCTGTCTGGGTTTCTTTACAGCTCAAGTTCAGTTGAAACCTTTATGTAATTCAATAGGGAAAGCTGGAGTGAAAATCAACACTTGATCCAGGTCTTACATTCTCTTTACCTGAAATACTTGTATATTGTTGGTTCTTAAGAGCTGATGAGTGATAGCCTTAATGGTGAGCAACAAACAGCACAATGGCAAATCCAGTGACATGACAGGGTGCAGCAGGACATGGCTACAAAATGTGTGAAGAGAATGCACTGGTTGAAGAAGAGCCTGGAAGAAACCAGTGAGGTGGCAGAAAGACAGCGAGGGGGTTGCAGCAATGACACTGAGCACTACCTTAAAAGAAATCTCAAATGGCCATTGTACAGAGCAGTCATTCCAACCCATTTCTATTTTGTGTTTGCTAGCACATCTGCATTGTGTTCTTGTACATGCAAAGGCTTGTAGACAGTTTTTTACCAAAGTTGATGCAATGAATACACATAATTTCTATATTATTAGAATAGAGAGACTTCATGGGGACAGCACAGAATTTTCTTTACACATCCTCTACTGGCACAAGTTGCACTGACTTTAGCAAAGTTACTCCTGATTTACATCTGTGTAAAAATAAGACCAATGTGCTCAAGGAAATACTCTGCACAGCTGGGACAGCTTAGAAACATGAAATAGATGTTTGTAACACCATGTGATTAAAGAAAAACCCAAACCACATAGTTTAACTCTGAATCCAAATCCTCCTCAAGCATAGTGTGTTTCAGATCCAAGATTTTGATTCAGACCCTCATCTACACAAATTGTAGCAACTCAAAATTTGCTATAATTTTAACTAATATATCATACTGAATACACCAGCACCTACTTTGGATTTTAAGGGCTTTGTAGTAACTGGTAAATTAAATTGTAGAACATAAACGGTAAGTACTGGTCTAGAGCAAAAAAGAAACATGGAAAAATAAACATGTTAACAGGCAAGTGACAACTTGATGTTCCATTGAAATTATAAATTCCATTGTCCATAACTCAGATGTGAACATTAATCAACACATACATGATTGTTAGAAGAACTCACTCCAGAGTTAAACTGTAGGGACACCTGTGAAAGAACTCAACAATTTCCAGCATGAAAAAACACTGTCATGGTTCCAAAACCAGTTTTTGCTTACAGTTGTGCTTCTATGAAGACTATCCAGCAACCTCAGCTGTTTCCTTGCTCAAATATTTGTGGAAGACATTGAACTCTTGCAAATGTCATTAACAGCAGCAGCAATCCCATTTCCTTCCATAGGACAAGTCATTGAATGCTTACACATTAGAACTTACCTATTCTGAAAGCATTTGAAATGCAAGCAGACTTTACAGAAAGTAATAAACAAGCAAAATACTTTTCTCATTCAAGATAACTGTCTTAACTTCCAGCAAAGGCAAAGATCCACTAACTAGAAGCTTAAGTTATAACAATTCAAAACACAAATTAATTTTATTTTTAAAAGCTGGATCTTATTAAACAGATAGATTTACATACCCTTTAGTATGAATGAGAACAGGAGTGGCCCATCTAGGAATATGTACACGCTTAATACTCACTTCCCTAATAGCTTATTTTTTTCCGAATTTGGAAGTTTTCATCTTTTTAAATGTATATACTGAAACTAGTTATATAAGAAGTAATTAACCCAGTAATAAAATTAAATCATCTTCCCACTCTTGAGAATCAGTGTCCAAACCAAAATATGTCAACTATGCAGTTAGTTGTGGGAAAAAGGTTTCTCTCCTAGAGTCTAGGCCAGCAATTCCATGTTTGAGAAAGTGTTTTCAAATTAAGTTAAAGGTCTACTGACTCCAGTCACAGATGTTTTCTCTCAGGGGTGGTATATGCTGCCAACCAAGTTGACAAATCAGAATTATTGGGAATATGCAAAATAAACCTTCATTTCCCCCTTCACTCTGAGCTATCAAAACCCAGTAATTTGACGTTTTCAAAATATTGTAGTCAGACAGCTTCAAATTATCTTCTTCAGCAGGCAATACTGAAGAACAAAACTGCAGAACTGAAGCTTTGTGCTAGATATTAGTACTTACTGTTGCTAGATGCCAGCCGTTTTCTCAATGCAACATTTTCACAACTAATCGGTATTTTATTCTTTCCCAATGTATCCTGCCTACTTGCTTCCACTCAGCTGCTTTAACCATTTCCATAGATTTTTCTTGGGTATCAAAAAGAACAAGTGTCTGGGGGTACACAGCAACCTTCAAAGCAGATTCCTAGCCTCATGCCAGACAGAAAAACAGTAGCACTTCCAAGGATATGAACTGATTTTGTCAGCCTCACCTGAATGATCTTATGTAATAAAACTATGTATTTTACTTAAAAACAATTAGTGCTATACCTCTTACTGTCATCTGAGCACAAAGCATTGAAAGGGTCAAGAGAAACATGGATTCTTGAGTCTCCATATCAACAGTGACACCATTCACCAAAAGCAAATTATCAAAGCCGAACTCGTTTTCAAACATCCATAAATTAACTCCAGTGCCTCAGAGTGATACACACTGGAACACCTGTCACAGCCAGATGTTTTTGTTTGCTTCTATAGCAGCAAACTCAATGTTTTCAACAAGAAGGGAAAACTGTCCTGGTGTTTTTTGGTTAAGTGGGGAATTTTGATACATCAGTCTGTTTATGTGTATATCTGCATTCTTACCTACCTATTCAGAATTAGCTTGCATGTTAAATCAGAGGGGTTTTGTCATTTTGTGGATTTGGGCATGGTTTCTTTTCTTTATACAAGGAATGTGACCTGTTACAACCATTTTTTGAGTACCTTGAAAAAACTCTGAGCCTGGGAATATTTGGGGATAGAACTATTTCAGTTAGGGGTGTCTGAATCAAGGAAGTGCATGAGAAATTTGCCTTACTACTGTGATTCTTATATTAAATACAGGAAAAACATATAAAGTCAGATTTATAGAAACAAATTATATTATTTCACTGACATATTATGCTGTGATTCACTTCCAGTAAAGAACATATTGCTTACTATGGGAGCAAGGAGGGGAGCTATTGTTTTGCCCCAAGAGTTAATTCAGTAAAATGAATTATTGGTAACTTTCGTCAATCAGGTAGCTAGAAAGTAGGAAGCAACTTTTTCTCTATTAACAGGAGTGGGAAAATTCACCTATATTTGATTCACAGTTGCAAGTAACATGTATAGCTTAATTAGAAACACCAAATCAATACTGAGACAAGTGGGAAAATGTCAATTGTTTCCAAGACCACATGTCACTTTGTCAGCCCAGCTGCCCCTTTGTCAGCCCAGCTGTGTCTTAAGACGATACACACAGATAAAATACAGGCTTCTGGAAGCAGCTAATTTTGATTTTTCTGTTCTCTGGCTGCTTGGAATTTTCTTTCTACATTTAACGGTGATGAGCATTCATTATGAAAAACCAAGCATGCCTGCAGTGGTTCTTCACTGGCACAGACAGGAGATGTAACTTCTTTTGTGTGAATAAAGCTACAGTGATGAATTCACACACTAACAGTAACTGGCTGAATGAAAATTTCTGTGGTCTTTTATTGTGGCTCAAAGAACCAGGGAAATGGACTCCCAGCTATGTCTGTGTCTGATAGACACAAAACAATTTTTCCAAAACTGTCAGTGTGCCATCTGCAAAAACACAACTGTGAAGTGGAATTGTGTTACCCTGCATGGAGAAGAGTCTTATATACTGCAGCTACCTGTTTTACTTGGAAGACCCATCTCTATCTAAGTATCTTCCTGGCTATTTGTCACTAGACACAATAACTTGTGTGAGTGAAAGATTTTAATATGCTCAGCAAATATTTTCCCAAGTAACTGGTTCATTTCACCTTGTCTTTTAATTCTGTTTTTTGTAGTCTGTAAAAGTCATTGTAAACTACATCGGTATACATAGCTGTGTCTTTTTCTTGCAAGTTACACCATTTAGTTTAGCAGTACTTAAAATGCTCAGGTCCAGAGAGTTATTTTCCTCTAATAACCTGAGAACCTTGCCCACATTGTGCTACTGTCTCAATGGAAATATACCTACCTACAGGTTACAGTTAGAGAGATTTGCAGCTTATGTCAAAGTCATTTGACTCCCTAAAGCGTAAATCATTAGCTAGGTTGATCAGTACATTAAATGGGACAAACAAAAGTTAAATAAACATCCCCTTTTCAGCACTGGTAACTCAAGGACATTTCCTTACAAGATTAGGACTTGAAAGCTGCCAGGTGAGATCAGTGTTCAAGGTTTTTTGGCCCAATCAATGGATATGTGTTATATTTAATAGGGAAAAACACTAGCACTACACAGTGTCCCTGCAGAAAACCAGACCTGAACACAACGAATTGTGAATCATTTCACTCCGAGATTTAAATCTTCTCTGAACTGTAGATTCAGCACAGAAAGGCTTCCCCATCTATGTTTGGCTGAACTTCTAATAACTCATAATAAAATCCTCTTTGCCTTTATTTTGTCATTTGTTACTCCTAAGATCCAGGCACCAACCTGTGATTTTTATTAACTGTAATCCTACACAGGGAAAATGAAAATTACTTCAATTATATTGCAGTTGGTGTGTTTTTATGCAGGTAATAAACTTTGTGGTGAAAATCCTTAGTTTCGGGAATTTTCCTAGCAGACTAAGAAATAATTTACTCCTTTTTCCTTTGTTTTATCCTTTTTATATTCTATTAATAGAAAATCTCCATGGTTACAATCTTAGTTCCTCTGAACTAGTGAACTCAATCCAGTTTACAGGACTCAGTAAAGTGCCGCTAACTATAGTTCTTTACTTATCAAATAGGTAAGATCTTCATAGTTTAAGGAGCCAGTTGGATGTGAATATCCTCTGTTATTAAGACACAAGAAAACTAAAGAGGCTGATGAACTCTTGCACAAACGCATTTGTAACACAACCTTTGGTAGGGTTTATTCTCCCCATCTTAAGGTGAGCACAGACTGGAAAGCATTATCTGTCTTTTGATTTCAGGAAAGGTACAAGTTTCATCTGCAGACATTTAGAATATTGTAAAATTTTTCCTATGGTGAAAGTCCCTATTCCATACAGGATCTTCTAGGGTGTTTAAGTATTTAGTTGCATCCTTGTAACTGAACAGTTTGACTACTAGTTGAATAATATTGGCACATCAAGAATCACTGAGAAATGCTCTTTATCATCACTAAACACCACAGCACCTCACAGAAGACAAAATAAATAGCAGATGTCACTAATTCATCACTGTGTTCACATCTGTAAGTACTACAGGTCAAAATATTCCAAGTTGCAGCTGTGCAAAGACTGCCATTTGAATAAGGATTCACTGCTATAACAAGGAAATTTTTTCCTCTTGTTATCTAATATACATACAGAACAGCTTTTATCACAACAGTAAAATAAAAGGTGGAGGGCTTGAGTGGTTTATGAGGGCTGGCATTTATCAGAATCCCCCAGACTTCTCTTCTGGGAGATGTGTTGCAAATTCATTGATGTTGAATGACGCAGTATTCAACAAAGACTATGTAACTTAAATACACAGCAGTATCTTAAGTTAAGGATATTGGCACTGCGTCCACAGTAATTTTGAGTGAACTCACAGAAACATACACATGGGATATAAAGGCTTGAGATGTAAGTCTTCCTTTTTCCATTGTTTCTCTTATGTGGTTTAGAGAACATCTTTTCAACATTCTTCACGAGCTCTCCTTCCCACCACCCCCAGAAATGGGGGTGACATTTAGTTCTCCAACCATGAACTTGTGGAATGAATCATACACATTGCTAGTGAAGGAAAATTCCATTTCCTGAGAGCAACCACAGAGCTCTGGGCACCAAGGTTATGTTATGACATGTGAGCTGGCATTAAATACACCCTAAAGTTCAGTTCATGTAAGAGTTCGCCACCATATAAGATTTTACTGGTGGTTGCTCAAATTGTGTGACACAACAACCTGCCCAACAAATCCTCTCCTCCAGCCTACTGTTCCCCCTGAGGGAGGACTACATGGGCAGCAGAGCTTTATCCTCTGATTATTCAAACCAAAAAGGCAAGATGGAAGAATTTCAATTTCCGCTGGAGAAATTCTCAGTTGTTCCTGCCAAACAGCTACAGGTTTCTGCTGCCTCTAGACCAAAATATCTTGACAGAAGCACTTAGTTTGGAAGTGCCCAGGAAGATGGGATGTTTCTCAATTCTTCTTTCTGCCCAATTCATGTCTCCTCCATCTCCCACAAGCAGGATTCCAACAGCTCCTTCCACCAGGTTAAGATAGACCAGAAAACAGTTTACCAAGATCTTTGACACTGCTGCAGCCATAGAGGGGCACATAAACGACTCCGCAACAGCACTTATAGGAGTTTCACAGTTCACAACCCCAAGCATGAGGGTCTTATCTCACCCATACACCCAGAAATCTTTGCCCTAGACATATTAGGTGTGAACTGGACAGGGCATGGATGTTGCTTCAGGGGTTCTGTAAAGGGAGCTGCCCCCTCTGAGATGTGGCTGCTCAAGCAGCTACTCAATGCTTGTGCAGTAATAGCAGCAAAAAACAGAGACTGAGAGCACCAAAAAGGACATTCTCCTCAGGGAGACAGCTGCACAGTAAAGGCACTAAAAGACATTGGTTGACATAATGAGAAGAGTTTAATTTAGAAATTAATAAACTGTATTTTCAAGCCACTTGTGGTCTAAAAACACAGTGCTTTTTTGACCCTAAGAAATCACTCCCTGTTGGTACTTTGAGCTAATGAATTAAACTGTTTCATAAATTATGGTTTGTTACTGCAGTGCAACAGATTATAGACGGCACCTACAGAAGGCATAAAAAGTACAAAAAGAACAGGAAAAACTACTCCTATTCAGATCTGCAGTACCCAGGTTGCTTTAAGCTCTGGTGAGCAGGTGCTTTCCCATTAGGCAAAGAATTATTTTAAAGTCCCTTCGAGAAGGGGACTTCATTAGGGATGGTCTCTCCACTAGATTTTATTTCTAGCCCAAACACTTAGTTCAAAGAAGAACACATCAAATATTGCCTTGATGATCTACATAGCAAATATTATGCACTGTTGTTGGCACTACAAGAAGTTGACCCCTTAAGAGATGTGAGCTGCCAATCACAGAAGGGCAGTCCACTGAAACCCTTCCTGAGAAATCCCAGTCTGTTCTGTCAGCACTGAAAAACACAGAGAGCCAATACCCCACACAGTATTTTTGGAAATATGTATTCATAGTCCAGCCCCTTCCCTACTCCTCAACTCCACCAACAGCTCTTAGTTCCCAGACTAATATATCAGACACTCTGACACCACCAGCTAGAAAAAGGCCAGGGAGAGAGTGAGCTATATGGACAGCTGCAGCAGATCTCCTTGACATGAAACTGGTGCAGATAGAAAAAAGGTTTCATTTCTCCTTGCCCCCATTAAATCCGTATCATCACTCCATTTGATGTGCTATCCAGAAGTTTATATCGGTGAAAAAGTCTATCTCTATATTACGTCAAAAAACAAGGCTATTCCAATAAGGTGACAAAATCTCCATTACTTAAGAGAATATCAGTGAGGAACTGGATGGATCATTCACGGTTAATACATTTATTATGAAGGCAGATAGGACTTACCAATGCAAGTTTTACCCCACATAAACTCTTAATAAGTAGTTCCTGTATAAAAGTTTAATCATTTCATGACCTTAGCCTATCCTGAAGAAAGACATCGAAAGAGGTCAGACAAGCCTGCTGCATCAAAAACAGTTAGCAATTAAAATTTCCAGAACAACTGTAAGATTCTAAAATTCTTTGTATTATTTTATTTACTGAAGGTGATCAAAGATACTACCTATGAATGGAAAATTAGCTCCAAATCCTGTAAATGAGTATGGTTTAGTGTCCACCCTCCTTATGACCAGATAAAACAGTAACATAAATTACTTTGCAAGTGCTTTTGGTTTAGAGTTTCTCCTAAAGTCTGGGAAAAAATCCTGATATGGTAAAGTAAAAATGTGAAAGTAAAAATATAATTTCTGTTACAGCAAGAAAAGAGAAATGGATACTTTTTTTCTTTTTTTTCTTTCTTCAGGGAGGAGAAAATATCTTTCAGAGTTTTCTTGTTGTCTCAGAAAAGTTGATGCTGGCAAGTGTGTTTTGTTTCATAACTGCAAATACAAGGCATGAAATTTGATCTTTTGTCAACATGAGATCAGTTCTTGTGGTCCAGAACTATTTCTGACCAGACCTTGCAATATAATAGAAACTGATTTCACTAAGGCATTTCTGGTCAGAACATTTGAAGACAAGTCACATGTCTGTTAGTTACCTGCAACTTGCTCATTCAGTTTAGTCTTCTGAATCTGAAAATAGTGAAAGATGTACGCAACAATTGTAAGCATGATAATCTATGGCATCACTGCACTGCCTGGTGGGGAACTGTACTGCCACATTAGTGTTGATGTAGGTGGATATGTTTACTCAATGTTGCACAACTCTGAAAGCCAGAGCAGCTTGGGCACTCTGCCATGATAACACAGTTACACTGAGCTATGCAGTCTCCTACAACCAGGAGTGTTTGATCAATACTTAGTTGTGCAGAGGGGAAATAGTCATAAAGCACCTGACCTGCTTCTTTCGCTTGTGCATATGGACACAGGTGTGCACATGGACACTGGCATGTCCCTCCGCAGGTTCTGTCTCTGGCAGTGTACACATCCTTCCATAAAGCTTACTTGCACTGTGTGGTTTAAATGGTGTGGAAAGCAGGGAAAGCAAAGTGGAAAGCAATTTATTCATTTCCTGTAATAGCTTGCTCCTCATACCTGAGGAGACTGTGGATAGGGAAACTTTATCTACATGACGGCTGTCATGTCAGATATATGAACATGAGTTGTCAAGTCTGGTTACTGCTGTCTTGCAAAAAACCAGTTAATATTATATGGGAAACTACAAAGCCTAACGTTCCCTAGGCCTAGTGGGTGATTAGCTGTAAGACTGGAGCAAACACATTGCTTCCACAGTCTAAAACAGCACTCTGTACAGAGAGTTGCATTTTTCTATAGTTTTCCACAGATTCTCCCTTCAGTCTTTTCATGACTTAGGGGATGATGAGACCCTTAGGTTTTGTATTGGGCTAGCTTCCTTTAATTCTTCTCCGAGGGAAAAGTCTTCACTCACAAATAGCAAAGCAACTTCAGCATAGCATATGTGATCAAATCAGAGGTAAATTGTTTCTGTTGCCTGTGTATTTCATAGCAATTCAAAGCTACAAAATCTGTATTGTACAAAGTACAATGCTACTCAACATCAACTAGAATGCAGAGGTGGTTTACTGGGGTGCTTACACAGCCACCAACCAACCACCAGTTCCCATCATGTAAAGCTGGAAACAAAAGCTTGGCCTGTGTTTGCCTTAAGCTGGTTTCTACCATCTTTCACAGATCAAAGATCTGGTTGTTAGGATTTTTCATCTGAAGAATTACTTCACAGATTATACAGATATTTTAGTGTACATTCTGATCATTAGCACTTAAACATGATGATGAATGTCCATGTACAGGTCCTGACACCATGTGTTTCAGAAAGGCTTGGCTGGCTGAGCTCAGGGTCAGTGGAGAGACAGCACAGTCCCCTGGCAGCCCCTCTTCTCTGGTGTCCCTGCAGAGAGGCTCCCATGCTGTGCTGGAGAGGCGACAGCCCAATTGGAGCTTGTCCCCACCCATAGGACCTACTTTCCAGCTAAAGCCTTGCTGCTGGCCTCTGCCTGATGCACTGCTCCTGCCACATTCCATCTTCACCATGGGCTCTGCTCATCCAGGCCCATATCCCAAACTATAGGTGACTTCCCACCTTAACACAAGTCCATATGCAGGGAGGTGTCTGGTGCCTGGGGCTACCCCAGGCCCCCATGGCTGCCTTGCTCCTGCCTGTGGGATGGGACAGGCTCTGCTTGCCCACAGAGAGCCCCACTGTTCCCACTCCCTGGTCCTCACAGCACCTGACACTCTAGTGTAGAATTCTTGCCTTTTACATTACATTTCTTACCATATTAAGAGGCAGTTTTAGTAGTTCAAGTAAAAAAGGGATTGGTCCCCTGAGAGGAATGTGTAATGATTTTCTTTGGACCGAGGAAAGGGAATTCATTTTTAATTGAATAATATGAGGGAAAAAGCCTTACATGTGCTAATTTATTGGACTCAAATGTGTTTAGACTGGGTTATAGCAATGTTTTGACATTGGGTAATTAGGGTAATAGGAGAAGACAGTTGGATTATTTTGACACTAAAGATTTTGGTATGGGTAAGGTGAATAACACAAAGATCATGCAAGTGATATAAATATAAAGGAACTTGCACAATGAAACAAAGCAATTTTCTATGTAACACCAAACATACCTTTAAAAATATGCAAATTAAACAGCTTGGGATTTTAAAAAGAATGGATCTTTGGAGACATCTCCCAAATCACATCTTTATACTTCTAAAGTTGATCTTATCTGTCATGCAAAGAAGAGTGTGAGTATGAAACAGAAAAAAACCCTGTGATAATAAAATACACATTTTTATTTTATAAGTGTTTGGCTTTGGTAATAGTTACATAAGGACTTTTTTTCCCTGTTTCTGCAGGGATAAATCTGCAGCTGTCTGTGAATATTTTAATATGCCTGGTCAGAAGAAAATCTAGCAAAAGTAATAATCAACAACTTGACCTTTCTTATCTCAGTCTCTCGTCAATAATAATTCAAAACTCAAACGTTAATTTGTCTCATACTTCAGATGCACCTACAAGAATTTCCCGCATGGCATGATAATTAACCAGTATTTGTTCTGCCTTCATGTGTTTCATGAATAGAGCCTGATTCTATAAGATACTTCAAGACTGAAAAATATTCTGTAAAATCCGCAAAATCCTCAGACATTTTTGCCACTCTGCATTAAAACTATGGTTTTATGAACAGAGGGATTGATATACTGGTTTTTAAATAAGCCACATCTATGATATACATCAAATCTTTCATCAGAAATGGATATTCTTATATTTAAAATGGTAGAGGAACTACTCAAAAAAAGAAATCTGAAAAAAAAAAAGCAAGAGTGAGTACTAATATATTGTCTTCAACATTAAAATAAGACGGTGTGATTGATAACAAAGAGCTAAGTCAGAGAAGTTGCAGAATTTGCTAATTTTGCTTAATAACCTTCAGTTTAGAAAAGATTCACTGAAGTGGAATCAGTTCACAAAACTTTTCAAACTGTATTAACTCCTCTTTAGCAGATATGCTGTAACTGATATGAAACTATAATTATAGTAGCCTGTAGTTGCATCTGTGTTACAGTGTGCATGAAGTATTGCAGTTGCTTGAAGTTCCTTCCAATTAAAACCTTTCTGCTTAAAAATTACTAGATGTCCTGCATTTTTTTCTTCTATCAGCTCTCTTGGGAAACAAAACTTTTGCATTACTACATAGCTCTGGAATACAATATGACTGCTTCCCATCCCTTTGAGAACATTATCATTTTAAACACAGAATTTCAATAAAATCCACCAAGTTTACAGAAAACTTTCAAACAGAAGTGCTATTTGTTAGAGAAACATTTTCTCTAAAAATGCAACATTTCATAGGCAAATTTCTTTTTTAAATAATTATTTTTAAAAGCCTAAATTTCTTGTTCTTTCTCTCGTTATGCTAATATAGTTTTCAATAACTTGTAGTTTTGCTTACATAATTCTCATCATGAGAGAAAACATTCAGCCATTCAGCTAATCAGATTAGCTAGCAGAGATTTCATGTGCTTTATTATTGGTAACAATTTTTTTTACATCTCAAATAATGAAAAGCCATCTCTCCATAAATTAAGGAGATCAGTTAAAAACAAAAAGACCAAAGAAAGGAGTCAGTACATGTACATACATGACTGGGGCAAGAGGGGAGCATTTTCTCTAGGTTGTCTGAAGCTAGATAGCTATCTCGTATATGAAATGATTACAACATTCTTGTTCTTTTGTGCTTTTCTTTTTTGATCCTTCAAATGTATATGTACCTATCTTTGGATATGTGTGATTCTTCTCTCTCTCTTTTTTCAGCCCATGCAATAGCTGATATAATTCTCCATGTTTCACAATTGGTCTGAGTAGATAAGGAAACCATCCTCATCACCAACTTAGTTTCCACTGGCTCCTGAAGAGCTACAGATATGATGGTAAATAAACAGCAACAACTGGGCAACTGCAACTGTGCCTCAAGTGTGAGCTTGTTCTTAGACTCAGCCATCAATCAGAAACACAGCAGTGATTTGTCAGTCACCTAGGAATAAAGCAGAAATATCTGCCAAAAAGTTTTTGAACCAGCTTGTTCTGGTTCTGAGGGGCATTATAGGCACGCTTTCACCAATTTGGCCTCTACCAGAATTTCAGGAGTACCTCCCAATCCCTAACACATTTTTTCTAAGAGGAAGGGGTGCCCAGACAAATTCCCAAACAACCTACTATACACAGTGGCACTGCACTTCAGCAGACAGATCAGCCACTCTCCACAGGGTAAGGGAAGTGTCCATAATGATGCCGAGTCCAGCTGATAAATCATCCCTAGGGTAACAAAACACTGGGTATGTATTTCATTAGGTGATGAGCAGAGAAGGGTGACATCTGGATTCACAGACCATCAGGCTAAATCTGCCAAGTGTTCAATTCAAGTTCAGTGTATTTGAACAACACAATTACAGTTAAATGGATTCCTATGGCACACATCCCAATGCAATCTGGAAAATGAAATAGCAATAGTGCAATGGTGTTCACCGTTCACCTTTGACATGAAAAATGCATTGAAGAAAAAAGTCTATCTGAGAGACAGTATACAATCAACAGCTATTTAAGAAAGCAAAACAGTGAGCAGCAGAGATCTCTGGGCTTGGAAAAGCTTAAAACCTTGACCAATGTGTTGCCACAACAATGCAAGTGACCTAAATACTAAAAGACCAGCTCTTCTTTTCATAGCACCATTCACAGCTTCAGGTTAATGGACACAAGGGAGTACTGGCCACCTCAACTGAAATAACAGCATTAACTTGTTTCATGCATCACACAGTTGCTAAGATGGAGGCTGCCTGTTGAAAACACAAACTCCCATGTTCCATGCTGTCATATGGAATCTGCAGGAGTTTTAACGCAATGCACAAATACTTCTGGACAACATGGGAGGTTCTCAACGAAGGGGGCAGCAGGTAAGCAGCTGGAACCTCACCTGATATACGGCAATCAAGCTCAGGCAGGATTCCAGGCCATGGGGCACAGCAGGACTGATTGACAGGCATGAGCTTGGAAAACAAAGTGTATTGTGAAACCTCACATAGTGCAGTCAGAATGAATAACAGGTATTTTAGCACTCCCAGTTTCATGAGCTTTTCTCAATGATTGTGTTGATGAACCACACACCTACAAAGCCTTAGTTCTAATTTAACAGAGCTCCATGTGCAGGTAGTCAATGTGACTGAGGTAACATGAATACTTTTGAGATTGCCTAATAAGTTGCTTGTAAGAAAAGAATTTTATAAAAAAATGTCTCCATGTTATTTATAGCCCATTTTATTTATAACCCATTTTATTTTGAAACAAACATACTGGTTTTGAGGGGAAAAAACCCAGAAAAAATACTGAGACTCAAGTTTTTTCTTCCCACATTTTTGGCATGAGCACAACTCTCCATTCTGTTGACTTTGATTACTGTCTCTTTCAGGTTCTGCTTACTTCTATTTCAATTGAGCTAGTGCTTCTACCACATTCAGGTATCTTTCAGCCAATCTCTGGCTCCCAGAAAAGTCTTTGGCGCCTTCATAGAGCACGTCATTTAAGAATGGCTGTGTCTTGGAAGAGATTCTCCCTTTGCCACAAAGATCAAAACCATCATTTTCACACACACCCACCCCCCCCCCAAAAAAAAAAAAAAAAAAAGAAAAAAGGTGGATGTGGGATTTAGCTCAGAGTTGTCAACTTCCTATTAAGAGAATGAGCTATACTTGCCCTGCAAAGTGAAAGAGAGGGTTTTAACAAGTTTTATTTCACAAATTAGTGGCTATTTTGGTGCAACTTTAGGTTCATTTGTCAATAATATGCAAGAAAGACAAATATGATGACAAGGTTAATTCAATTTAGTACTGGATGCTACTAAATACCATCCAGTAGCAATAAAGAACAGGAAGAGGTGATTTTGTGCTCATATGCCCAGTGGTATCCTGTTGATCAACTTCTACCTGTATATACAAAAAACTGCCTACATGTTTCTGTTATGAACAGTCCCACCACTCAGATACATACAGACTAACAGATTTTGTCACATCTCCAAGGCTTCATATCCAAACATCTCATTGACAGTATCCGTTTCAGGCACTTCAATTATCTCCAAGCTCCTCTGCATACTCCTGCCCTAGACCCATAGTTTTCCTTGTTACCAGACTCAAGAGGACAGACACATGGCCAACTCTTGCTCAAACTCCCATTGGACTCAGCAGGATGCTGTGGAGAAGGTTGGACACACCTATTATAAAGACTGTGGAATATTGGAATTGCTATTATGCAAACCCTCTGGCACCCATGTACAGCTGAACCTGCAGCTCCTGTATCCATGACACACATGACATGATGGGATGTTTGCTTGAGTGCCTGTCTCAGGCTTTTCTGCTCTCCAAGTCACATGGGGGTATACAGAAGTAAACTGATATTCCTGATGGCCAGGACAGAAGCTGCAGTTGTACTAGGAGGGCAAACCATCTCAATTCCCCTAAGCCATGCTACTTCACCATTTGAACTGCCTTCCAGACACCTGGCACACATCACACCGCTTTTTAATCAATACAGGACACAGAATGTGTGTATATGACATATACAGCCCTCAGGCCATTTCACAGTCACAATGAGCTGACAGGAAATTAGGTAATCAGCTCCAATTATACTCTGACAACAGCTTCTAAATCTCACTCTACTAAACAGCTTTCTAGAAAAACCAGCAGCATTAAAAAAAATATCAAAAAGTTTTAAAAGATGCTGACCTTTATTCAAGCAAGAAACATCAGGTATAAGAAAGAGAAAGCATGTAGTCCTGCCTGTCTCAGGCACACAGGCACACCTGCTTTGCTGTTGTTGACAGCAGATAGCTGCAGGGCTCTTCCTGAGAGACATCCTGCATACCACAAAGAGCTGTGGAGTATGAACTGTGACCCCTTTCAGCTTTGATAGACTTGTCATTTCTTTCAAACTTTTCCATCCATCATGCACACTCTTTCTAATGTTTAACTCAATTTTATGAATATTCCCTCCCCTGGAGGGAATTTCATTGCATCTCTGACACTGCTTTAATTGCTGTCAGGTGGAAATAGTGAGTTTTTACATGTGATTAGTCCTATTTGTAACCTCCTAATTCCATTGGACGCTTCTGGTTGCTTCTTACACGTATTAAATGATTGTGATTTCCTGACAAGGTTGTAAAATTAATCTCACTCGAGAGTTTCCTCACCCCCAGGTGTGTTGAGAAAACTCAGGATAGAAGTTTTAAAGAAATAATTTACTTTTGTAACAAGGAAAGATACTGTGTGACCTTTCAATTATTCCTGTCATAGTAAGCAATGCAGGCAGTAAAAGCTCTACTCTCATAATTTAGGATGATAATCAAGAGAGCTACTACAATGAAACCAAATATTGCCTGAGGCACTTCCTGAAGTGACCTGATCTGAGATTTGAAGGGAGATGGTATTCTTTTTGTTCTTTTTGGTCTTTAGATAACACAAATTCATCAACCAACAAACACAGCTGTCCTGTAGCACTTCCAACGCAGTCAAAACCTAACAACTTCTAAATCTTGTCAATGAAAACTAACCTCAGGCTCCTATGCATCATTCCCTTAGACCAAAACACACAAACAAAAAATAGTAGATCAAAGCAGTCAGATCAAATTACATAAACTTCAGGGGAAAAAAATTCTGATATTCTAGTTATTAACCCAAAGAGAACTTTAAGTTTTATTGGGGTTTTCCAATCATTGTTGGAAAACAAAAGGAAGAAAAGCTTTGCATGGGAATATATACAGTGCATCCCTGCATACACATATATGACTGATGTGGGTGGTTTTAAAACAGGAGATGGCTATCTAGGGAATTTATTGCAGTTGATGGAGCCAACATTTTGAAGCCTCAGGAAGCCTATAGGAAGAAGATCTGTGCTTCTTGATAATGCCTGACACCTTTCCAAGTTTGTCAAGAGGGCCTTTGGATCAGGTTTTCCAGAGGGTTCTTGGTGCTGCTGCTATAGAAAAAGAGAGTATACTCCAGAGGTGGTGAATGCAGCAGCAAGAACAGCTCTCAGCAATTTTGTCTGCACTCACAGGATGGAAGCATCTTGCATCCAGACCCATCTTCTTTTCCCCTTCAAAAGGTAGGGAAGGACAGTGGTTAGAGAAACTTCAAGCTCATCTGATCTACGTGCAAAAGTAGGAAAAGGCATCCAAACATTCACATTATTCCTTGCAGGAAAGACCAGGCTGCACTGATTCAGGGCTCTTTTTTCTTTAGGGGAGAGAGTTTTAAACCATGAAAGAAAACACATACCACAGCCTGAGAACCCCAGCTTTAGGGCAATGATAAGGTTGAAACACTAAGCTCTCACAACTCAGGAAATACCAAGCAGATGACACTTGGCCCTCTGCACTGTGCAGAACCCTTTGACCAGCAGCATGACAAGACTAGGGAATAGACAATGCTGCTGATCACTTCCTGTAGTGTTGAATAGATTGCTCCAATTCTTTACAAAAGGTAGAGTAGGATCAAATATATGTTATCTGGGTGTGTGTGTGTGTGTGCGTATCTAAATACATATACACATACATATAGGAAAGTCTATACAAAATAACCAGCTTGGATAATTTGCAGAGGGTATAAAGAACCAGACTGTGGCCATAACTGCCTGATGAACTCTACTCTTTTTATATCCTCTGTGTTCGGTCTCACCTGCAAGCAGGTGTCATTCAAGATTTACTCTTATTTATTATTGAACTTGAAAACAATGGTAGACCAAGAAGACCAACCAGGCATGAGCCTCTTTTGTCCAAAACATTTTGCAAAGAGCTTACAGCCCATGCATAGAAAAGGCATGTAAACACTGAAGATGTACTAAGGAAAGATCAGCTGTATGGGAAAGGAGAACATTGGAGAAAAATCTGCAGAGGCCAGAGAGAGCCCATTCACAACTGCAAGTCCCAAAGGAAACCAGTTTCCACGTTCCCTGGGCTCATTCCTACCTGCAGTGTTTCAGCTAGCTCTTTTCTTTGGTTTCACCTCAATAGTACACATATTGTGAACCTGTGATTATCTCACCAGTCACTCTATCAAAACAGCAGTGCTGTGTCTACTGAGCTTCTGTGACTTCGTCACCAGCCAGAAAGATGCAAAAAGCAATCTCTATCAGCCATTTAGTCTTGGTGTCAGATCTGGCTTTGTCATTTAGTAGGAAATACTCCAACTTTCTTACTGCCATACATCTCTCCTGGTCTTGCATCAAATGAATGTAAACACTGACACTTTGTAAGGGCAATACTTGACACCAATTCTGCACTGGAGAAAACTGCTGCACTAGTTGCAGACAACTAGACATTTGAGGTCTGCTTTTTGCCATTTTTCCTTCAGAATGAAATCAATTATCCGTGCATGAATTTTGTCTTGTAATTTTATTGCAAATTGATAGAAGTACATAATCAAACAATGACAGAACTTTTGCTCTGGGAGTCAGGAAAAGGGAAACTTAAACAGAAGAGCAATTTACCAAATGAACATTTGTTTAAAAAAAGTCTTTCCCTTTCTCTCAGAAATGTAATTTATGGAATCTTTCAAGGAGGAAACATGATGGAAAGATAAAACCTCCTGTTCAAAGTTCAGATTTGCAACTAAATCCACTTAGGCTGAAATCTATCAAAAATTTGGCATGCTTGGAAACTGCTTTCCCAGGAGGACACAGTCTGACATACAATCCCATTAAATACAGTGTGAAAAATAAGTTGTCCACTTTGTTTTGTCTTGATCACCAGAATTCATGTGATAAATACTGCAAAAAGAAACAGTATGGATACATGCAGTGAAATTAATAGGCCATATGCTTCCTCCAGACTGAACCCCTCCTCATGTCTCACAGCCAAGAGCATCTCATATGTTAGGCCATGTCCACACCAGCCTGCCCTGAGTTCTGACGAATACTAATGGTTAATTCGTGTCAAGGCATGCCATGTCATTAAAGACATTTTCTTTTAACAGAACTGTTTTCTACCTTTCAATAGTTTGTGTTGAGACTTTGTCATTTGAGATTTTTCACATCTGAGTACCTGTCTGTTGGGCAACTCAGTGGCAAGTGCTGAAAAATCAAGGTCCCCAGCTCGCCCCTTCTTCCCCTCCGGACTAAGGCAGCGTGGGAGGGAAACAAGGGCTTCCCCTCCTTTCCGCTCTTCCTAGGGCAGACGGCGCTGCTCTTGCTCTCCCTCCCGTGGTGGATCCCTGAAGTGCCATGGGAGAAGAGATGTGACCTCCCTGCCCCTGAGGACGGTGAGCAAGTGATGCCACCCCTCTGTATTTACAATGGAATGGACAGGGGGAGAAATGGAAAAGTATCTGTATAGGACTCTCCCCCACCCCCCACCCCCAACCATCTCTGCTTTTTATTTTGCATCACTTAAGTCTTTGATGGCTCTCTTCCAAAAATAAGCCATCTTACACACCAGAGATAATTTACTAAACAAATAAACCTATGGTTAAGTCAAAGCCTTATTTAGTTTCTATGTTGTCAATCTTTTTCATTTCTGCACCCTCTTGTGGGGACAAAGGTACCTTTAGAACATGTGCTACCCTCCACTACAATGTAGCATACTTATTTCAGGACCAGGTTTCACATATTTGACTTAATTTCTTAGGTGTAAGTTTTTACTTTAAAAAGTGACATTGCTACAGTGATTTTTCACACTAGAACATCAGTCCACAGACTTGAGCAGTGTTATAGAGCCCTATCAGCAAAAAAGGTGGCCCACAATGATCACATCATTGACAAATACAAATTTACAGAGCCTGGGTCAGCTTCACTGACACCCTTTTGCCTGCACTAAATGGCATCAATGTGGATGCTAAAGTAAATGAGAACTGATTAGAACACTGTGATTAAATGCATTAAACAATTCTTCACCTACACAGGACATGAGGAAAAATACATTCACTGAGACAACTGAACGACAGACAGTTTTTGAGCTGTGTCCTGCTTCTAATAGTAACTCTCCTTTTAAGACCGTTGGGTTCACCTCACAGTCCCAAAGAGGAACCCAGCGTGTTTCGATGCTCATAGAAAGTCAGGATGAAGACAAGTGCACTGAAACCAGCATGGCACCCATGTATCAGCCTCACTGAAAAGAGATAATCACATTTTAATATCACCATCTTTCTGCTATGCTGCCAATGCCATATTTTCACCTTGTGTTCTCAAAACAGGGGCCCCAGACCTTAGGCTTTACCATTAGCAGAAATATGTCATGTGAAGATGAGCATCTAGCAAAGCAAAAGGTTTGGGAAGAAATTCTCTAGCTGGCATGGTTCAGATCCCAAATGGATCACACACTTTGTACTCTATGGTACTTCCGAACACATGGTCTGATTTAACAGCATTTCTGTTCAAATAGACACCTTACACTTAAAATATGGTTAAATGGTTTTCATGTCCACCAAAATGCCACCCTCTCTTCTCCCCCTCTTTCAAAGTAGTAATGAGACTCAGTGGCAGACTTGTACTCAGACTAAACTCAACCATTCCTCCAATTTACTCCAGATAAGAGAAGGAGAAAGATAATGAAACTGAGTCATTGCCTTCCCACCCTAACATCCACAATGCCTGCAGTCTGCAGGTTTTCTCAGTTCTTCAGGTTTTCTCCGTACTGCAGCTGCTACATGGACCATAGTGAGTTCGTCCTGATTACCATTAAAGTTATTCTTTATCTGTCACTACTTGCATTTCAAAAAATGTACAGATTTCTCTTGAGCTTTTACATTGTTTGCTCACTGGCAGTATCTTGATTTAACTCTGAAAAAAACAAAGGTCAGAATATTGGTAATTGCATGACAAATCTAGCCCAAATTAAAAAACTGTGAGCACTTTACGGCAGATATTTTATTCAAAAAATCTGCAAAATACAGCATGAAGACATGACATAAATAAAGAGCATTCCAAAGCAAAAGAATTTTTCTTTGTTTGCATGTAAGTACTCTTTAGGTCCTCTAGGACAGAGTCAAAGATTTATAGCATTTGTATGACAGCTAATTTGTATACAGTTTTAAAATGAACACCTAAAAGACAGGAAAGTATATTATTATATCCTCAAAACAAATTTAAGGCAACACAAAAGGAAAAAAGATCTTTACTCAGTGACTCAGAAGATGACAGAACAAGCAGCTTAGAGTAAATTAATTTTAAGAAGCTAGATTTTGGATAGGTATGAGGTAAACATTCGTGAGTTTTCTAGCAGCAAACTGAGCAAGCCAGGAAGAGAGCTGGAAAAGATTGCCTTCAGGAAATGTTTTCTCTTTCCGTCCCAACAAGAATTCTAGGTTGTATTCTCTATTAGCCTGGATTTTCAACAGCTGATGAAACACTTAGTGGTCATTTTTAAAAGGTAATAAATTAGAGAGGGGAAAAAAAATCACTTAAAGGCAGTTACCAACTCATCAAAGAGATTTCTTCTACAAGGACTGACTAAAACTTCCATTTGGGAGACTGACACACAAACTTACTTCACAGGTTCTGTGGTAAGACATGACACTGCATTAACTTTGCTGCTTGATGACCGAATTTATAATTTGGTAAAGTCATATTAAGAAACCCTCTGATACTAAGTGTCACCACATCAATCTAAAAACCAGTCCATATACATCCGGGTAGCTTTCACTTCCCCATTAAGTGAAAGTTTGTATCCTTGTATCCCATGCACACCACTGCACTACAGCAATGGCTGTCATCAGACCAATTCCCTATGTACATGGGCCAGGTAGGGAAAGATGGAAAAGGTGCAGGAAAAAATGCAGGTATTTATGCTACACCTTCTCTTCTCTTTGTAGTTTATTTGCTTATGGACAATTTCTTGCTACATCTTGTGATCCTTCTTTTTCTTTTGCTCTAAATTATTCTGTGTAAGCTTAGCATATTGTAAATTTTTTCTGAAGCATTTTCTCTTTTCAGATTCACCTCTAGTGTTGCACTGGAAAGTGTTTTATCTGCCACTGTAGATAATATTAAAGCAATTAGCAATTAATAACCAGAAGTGGATAAAGAAATGTCAACAGAAGCATATCCCATGAAAATACACAGGGTCATTGAGACCACATGATTACCACCACCAGGATTTTGTTGTAAAAGACAGTTGAGAGGCAGAGGAGGAAAGGGCAGAATTCACACAGTCAAAAAGTACTTTAACTATATTAATTCTGAATAAAGCATTCCAAATTTCCATTCCAAATTCCAAAAGGCCTTCATCATGAATCTATCATGTCAACTCTTTAAAAATCTACCTCACAACACAATACTGAATCAACCAGAAAATTAAGATGCATTTGGGTTTTGATTCTAAAGAATACATGAACTGTTTGGACCCTGAGTCCTTTGCGATATGTAACCTCCATTCACTCTGCAGATTGTCGAAGAACATCTGAGTTTGTACAGATAAAAAATGTCACTCCTGAACCCAACTCAGACCTTCATTTGCTGTTCAAAAATAGGTCTTTGATTCCAACTCTTTCTTAGTTTTTAATTTTCAGGCGCCTCTGCACTTCCTGGTCTCAGACCTGACAGGAAATGAAGTACCAAAATACCATGAAAATGGCTGCGCCTGTGGTGAGGCTGGTCTGGCTGAAGGAATGGAAACATGAGCAAAGTCCTCAGCAAGCCAGATCTTGAAAAGATCTGTAGCCTGGTTTCCAGACCAACAGGGTTCAGATAGGTTTTGGATAGCAGCTAAACCTTTGGAGGCTTTTCAAAATGAACTAAACCTTGAGGTTTGCCCACTGTCAAGGAATACATGCAGCTGTTCCTCGAGGCATGCAGTAGACAACAGAGGACCGATGACAGCATCAAAACTGGCCACAATATGCATGATCTACTTCTTCTTCTTTCCTCTTTCCTTCTCTTCCCTCCCTATTCACATTCATTTCTACTCTTCAATTCTAGTTTTAAACAACTTTTGGACGTGCACTCAATCTGCCATCTCCTTTAATGTCTTCCACATTTTAAGGTGCACTTTATATTGGCTGCATGCACAAAAATTACTTCTGACCCCTGATCAAAAGTTTGCTGATGCTTTCAGTATCAACTTCCACAGGTTTTGGTATTGTTTCTTTAGTAAGAAATGTCTTGAGAGTTTATTGCAAGGAAGCATTTTTGAAAGTATTTTATTTTCAGAGCTGATGTACCCTTGGTTGTACCAATGCTCATTTGCAGTAACAATGTTGTTAGGATCTGGAGCCACTTACAGTTTTATTTATGGTCTTGGTTTTTCAGTCACAATTAAAGTAACTTTTCCAAATGTTTTGGTTTGGGGCACCATCCAAATGGGTCCTTAACTTGGAAAGCTTTGATTGTGTTTAGCTTCCCTTTACTGAACTACCTTAGCTGTCCATCTTATATTGGTCAGTGTTGTGGAAGATATTCAGCACATTAAATGCTATTGAATACTCACAAAGCATGTGCCAAAGGAGAAAAAAAAAAAACAATTGTTCCCTGAAATATTCAGCTTCTGATGAAAGGAACTATTAACAGGCAGAGGTGTTCATTTCAATAAGTGATTTCAAGCAAACTGTCTTCCTTTGTAAGATCTATTGATTGTATTGAGAAAAACACATGGTTCAGCAAGGCTTTGAAAGAATAAATAGTTTGTGGTATGTTGTAAGTCATCAAGATTTTAAAATAAGAAACTCTTGTGTCCTATTGTTTGCAGAAGTACATCCACACACAAAACACCGCAACTGAGATAAAAGCTAAGTTGATGGTTTTATAAATGCAGCATAAACAATGACAAAATGTGTTGGTAAGTGCAGTGTTCATACACTTATTCAAGGAACAAAATGAGCTTTCTTCAAAGTACTGTGTTTCAAAACAAAAGTACCTATATCCTCAAGATATGCCTGTTTCCCTAATACAAGATGTCAACAAGCCTCAGATCTCCTCGGTTTCATACACCCAGAAAGAATGGGTGTGTCTCACAGAGCAGAATAAAAATACAGAAGGCAAAAATGTTCCAACAATGTGTTACAGGAATTGCAAAGTATTACCTGGTTTTCCATAAACAAGGTAAAAGAACTAGGCTACTTAAGACATTTGCTGGAATGTAAGAAAGTTTTACATTAGTATTTGACACAAGGGAAGAAAAAAGTAGGAGCAGCCAAACTGGTTACAGTCCCTCCAGATCTCATGGTTTCTTATGAGACAGCTCTAAGCCTACCTTTCCATAATGAAAGACATTGTTCTGTTGCTAATGTTTGTTCATTTGAAATAACAATAAATATAATACTAAATAATATTCTCCTCCTGTATACATCCCTGTGGCTCAATTAATAATTCATAACTGGAATATTACATTTCCCCTCACTTTGTCTATTATTGCAATATGGTCCTATTCAGGAGACAGGAGTCCAGGAGCAACTTTAGCAAAGAGTAAGTTTTGATTACAAGAAGCCAACATGGGTACAAACTCAAGGTAGCTTTAGGCTATCTCTAACCCACAGAAACTCTGAGTCTTTTAGACCCCGGTGTACATCATGGCTCCCCAATAAAGATTCAGGTGTGCATCAGCCCACCTCTCATATTCTTTCTCTATCCTGGCACACAGTCACGAAGTCAAGGAAGTTCTGTCTGTGTCTACAGTTTGGGCAGAGAGGGACAAGTTGCAACACTCACACTCACTTTAGATACAGTCATGAGGTCCAGGGGACCAGACTCTAGACACACCAGTGCATTTCAACTACCTGCTGACTATTCTGACTATCCACCTGCCAGAAATCATCCTGATGGCTATTATCAATGTTGTAGAAAGACACATGCTCATCACTCCTTGCAAACCTGCAGTCACATAAGACCGTTAGACAATCAGAAATCTCTTGGAGGTATTATTTATGTGAAAACTCTGTAATTTATTGCTATTGGACTATTGAAAAGCTTTCAACATCTGAAAATCATATATTCACCTGGACTATAGACGTGGCTGGTTGTTGTGGGTATTTCTGCCCAAGTGAAATGCAAAAATATTATTCCTAATTAAATGGGGATACAGCTCTGTAAATTATTGAAAGTATTCTCTGGAAGTAATACTTGATCTCCTTCTAGAGCTAGCGAGGACATAAAACAGCCCAGAGATCTGTTTATACAGACAAAAAAGTGTAAATGCTGATATCTTCCCTCCCTGACAAGCCATCATCCAGTTTGCTGCTTAGAGCCCAGAGCTGTTCAACACCCAGGCAAGAAAAAAAACCTCTGATCCATGTAGTTACCTTTTGGAAAACTTTAGAGTTGCTTTTGCTAGAGGTAACTTAAATTTTATTGTCATGTCTCTGCTGAGGTTCATCTTATGTCAGATTTACATCTGCAGTAAAGGAGACTTTGCCCCTGATATTGCCACCACCTGGCAAGACGAATATACCTGTGACAGTGTGCACTGCCACAGGTATCATCATCAGGGATGTGCATTCTGTCTCCGTAATCATCCTGTAGTTTTCATGAAACTCAGATCCACGGTGAAACATGTCCTGTTCCCATGACCTCTGATTATTTAAGAAAATGTCAGCCTTTATCTGTTATTCTTCAGACCACAAATAAAAATAAAATCTTCATCTCCTGTGTAGAAAAGAATGGTCATTCTCAGTTGTCACACAGTGGCACAGCAGGTGAAAGAAAGCGCTATATTTTCTTGGTCTTTCTACACAGCCTGCATTTGTTGCTCCTTATAATTATTCAGATACTATCCATGACTATTTGAGAAAGGTACATGTGGGAAGGGGTTATACAGTCTATGAGCTATAAGCAAAATGACTACAGGAGTAAAAAATTATTACATGCTGTGGTATTTGTTGCTGTAACAGCACTGCTTTGTTACTGTTTATTAGATAGGTAAGTACAGAAATAGTAGAAATAAGCCTGCTTCACTCAAAGTCTTGTGGGAAGATGTAGAAAGTATATGCACATCAGTGTGTGTGTGCTTGTGTTCTTTTGTTCCTATGGGTGTCTGCCTGTCCATTACTCGTGTCAGAGAAGGATTTTGAATGTAGTCTACTGCTCATGTGGATGAGTCATTTCTGATAGAAGAGCACAAGCAGCGGGCAAACTAGCATGGGCTCACTATCTACAGTCTTCTACTAGCAAGGCTAGCTATGCCTACCAAAATGTTCAAGTTTATTTTACTCTGAAAGCTTGAAGTCTTCAAAACCATTACCTTTTTGGTAGCAGAGACAGAGGCTGGGAATTCCTCCAGGACTGACTTTTCTGATCATGGTTCATAAAGATGCACACTACTATAAGGGACAGAAATGAGTAATGCACACTCTGAACTGGTGAAGGAAATAACAGAGGGACTTCAGACATCACGCAAACATCAGTGAAGTCAAATACATCTGCATGAGTCTATGACATTTAATTTTTAAAGTTTGCTGGAGTGCCCTTGGCCAGATTTTTCTTCACTTTTGTGAGGCAGACAATCCCTCACTGAAGGAAAATTATATTCCAAAGTGATTTATGTACATATTTTAAAAGGCTTTGACATTGTTTGGGTTATGAATCATTTAAAGATAATATAACAGTCACAGTCACTCTTATTTTACATTTGGACAAGCTAATGTTTGGTAGCATTTCCAATTTACTTCTACACTAATATTTAGAACCCTTTTTATGTACAGAAAAAAAGAATATTACATGCACTATCTTGTGAATTATGTTTATACATTTGTGAAAGTGAACTTGAAAGTAAATTGCAATGTTAGTCTGTTACCTAGAATAGTATACATCACTGACAGTCTAAGGGTGCTTAAAATTAGGGTCTTAAAAAGTAAAATATGAGAATCACTTGACTTTATCTGTCCTGCACTTTAAAATGCCACACACAATAAAATTCATGGAGCAAACTCATTCCTTTAAGGTTTTCAATTAGCAGCTTCTAATCTACAAATCATTTAAGGGGAAAAAAAAAGACAAGAAGGTAAAACTTTTTCTGAAGAATTTCAGGTATGAACAGCTCAGCCATCCCCCACTGCCATTTCTCCTTGAGCGGTCCCTATAGCACCTTACTCAAAAAAACAACAACAAAAATAAAAATAAAAAAAAGCAAACAAACAAACAAAAAAAGAAGGTTAAAAACCAATGCTCAGCAATTTACAGTAATTTTCGGAAAGATTTTCTGAGACAAAATAGGGTTTATTTCACTTTGCAACTGCCTGTAACTTTACCATAATAAACTCTAAGCGCACAGCCTTCACCAAAACACTTAAAAACAGCTTGAAAGAGGTACTCGCTGCCCGTTATGTTTACTCAAGCACTTGTTTAAAAACACATTTAAGGAAAATGTTTTTATTTCTACAGATTGCATTAATTATAGCTTTGCAAACACTGCAAGCTCTACAAGAGGACTGAACTGAGCTATTAGCTGCAAACCTCAGGTCCTGGCTAGAAAAGTGGTTATGGCTTATTTAGTAAACCTAATGAATTGGCTCACCCATCTCTGCGCAGACTTCCATGTATAGCATCATGGAGCCTGGAATAGCCAAAGAGGCTTGTTGCACGTCGCTTTATAATTAAAAATAAAGTAAAATCGGTCAGCCCGAGTCGGTCCAAAATGAGACCTCAGTGCAGCATTATTTCTCTTCGGGAAAATAAAAGCATTAACAGGGACATTAACGCTGTACCGAAGATCTGCGGGGACCGCAGTAAACCTCCACTTGGCAGCCGCGGGCCGTGCTCTCCCCGGAGGCGCTCGGCGGGGCGGCAGTGCCGGCTGCTCCCTGGACGAGCCGCGGCGGAGCTCCCGCCCGGCCGGGGCTGGGTGCGCCGCCCGGAGCGGGGCGCAG
>VZRZ01000012.1:0-41132 GCA_013398175.1 Climacteris rufus | reverse complement strand
GGGGGAGTAGGGGAGGGGGGCAAGCTAAGGGAGCTAGGGGGAAATTGCAAAGTTTAAATTGGTGAATTTATGCGAATGGACCATACCTACAAAGATGTGGAGAACTCGTGACTCATCGTCCATTTTGGCTGATGCCCCTAGGGGGGCTTTTTCTGCCCTAAATATACCTTTGAAGGCCTTTCGAATAAACACCCACCTTTTAATCCCTGACTCCTGACTAGTCTCAGTTTTTGGGCTAGCCTTTTTGGGCAACACTACGCCCTCCTTATAATGGGCACACAACAAAGGAAAGTGTATTTGCTCCTTTCTGCCCTCCATGGCTGTCCAAAGAAAGCCAGAACAAATCTGTGCTAGGTGAGGAAACATAACTCATGACTACAAACAACAGCCTGCAGGGGTAAAATACTGGAAATGTAAGCAAGAGGGTAGAGAGGACCCCACAGTTGTGACAGAGCAGGAACAGCTAGCCAACAGGCCTTACAGAGGGTGCAGGCCTGCAGTAGATTCCCACAGCCAGTTTTTGAGTGCTTGTGAGGGTGTATGCAGAGGAGCAAGCACTTCTGGTAGGAAAGTGGTATTAACATGCAGTAATCTGTGCAAAAATTGCTACATGTGACCTATCCAAATTCTGCTGTTATGGGTAACAGAGGCTTTTCTATTGGGAGTCACGTTTTTTTACCAAACTGTCTTCAGAAAGAATAAAAAATTGACAAATAAGGCAAAAGCTCTTTTAAACCTTAAATAAGAAAACAGGGGAAAAGCCACATTTTGGGGAAAATACCAATTTTTCATGTTTTTGATTTTCATTAACTGTTTTTGCCCAGCTAGTAAGTACAGGTACATTCTCATAGACACGGTGGCAGTAGTAAAGCAGTAGGTTAACATGACAATGAACATGACTGCCTCTCAGCTTTTAATCAGTTCTTTCCTTTAGGATTCATTCAGTATTTCAGAAGCTGTGATTTTCACGTACTTCCCATTGCCTACCATAAGCCACTGGTTGCATCTCCTGTCACCAGTTTGCTTGGTTTTACTTATGCTGACTGCTAAACTAATTAGCAACCATACGTTTTGTAGAACCTGTTGGTAAGTGCCAAGGTTTCTTCAAAACCCTTAAAAAATCCTGTAGAGTAATGTCAAGAACTCATTTGGGCATGTGTTCCTTTACCACTTTAGAGAAAAGACAATATTGTTTTTTTGTTTTAAAGTGAGGCAAAAAGCAGCAAGTTTTATGAGTTTTGGCAGGCTGGTCTTTGTTGCTAGCATTTCCCCTTAAGCTGAGTTTGTGGTGAGCTGCTGGCTCTGCTTGTCTCTGGGGCACACTGATATTAAGTGTAAAGATTGTGGCAAAGAGACAAATTTATAGCAAGAATTGAGTAGAAAGATATTGTGAACATTGAATAAGGACTTGTCGGCTTAGACAAACAACCCACCAAGGCTTTTTCAATGTAGGGTTGACATTAGACAAAAAGTAAATTTCTCAGACCTTAAGAAAATCTTTCTTTCTCATTGCGGTTTTAAACATCTGACAGGCTTCATAAACATTAATCCACAAGGTGTTTAAAATTTTTGTCTGAGCAAAGATTTGTGCAGATTCTGTAATTTGTATTTATTTCTATGGAGTGACTATGGCATAAGAAAAAAGATTCTTCCTTTTGAAGTATAAACACTGGCCCACTAAAGAGACAGTGATAGGAATTACACTAAATATTTAGTAAATGATTGGTTTCCACTGGGAGAGCAAAGTACTTTGCATTGGAAGAGATACAGAAAAAAAGTAGGGAGAGAAAATCCAGTAGTTTAATAACTATTTTTCTAAGAAAGAATGTGAAACTGTATCTGTAACTGGCACCTTATAATCCTTAGGTCATTTGGCCTTTCCTGAGTTCACAAGAGTTGATTAGAAGTTCTTCAGTGAAACAAAAGGTGCATGCGTTTCTGTCGGTACACATCAACTTTTAAAAAAACATGCTTTTCACAGGGGGCACATCAGTTGCAACAATATCCTTGTCAGGAAAGATTCCTTGGGCCCCCAGCAAGTGCTTCTGCTGAAAAGCAGACAGAATTCTGCCCCTCAGCCAAAAGGCTGCTGCTTGAGATGTCCAGAGATACAGGAGAATCCTCTTCGAGCCCCTATGTTGCCTGAATGACCCCCAGCTCTCCCACCTCCCATCCTAACTCCCAGTTGATCAAACTGTCCTGGATCAGCTCTGACAGATGAGCTCAGAAGGACAGAAAGTTCTTTTGGCAGTCAGCAGGGCCAGGACTGGGGAGATGTTTCACTAGGAGAAGGGTTAAGATTTGATGCAGCTGATTTGAGCAGATGCACACATTTGTCTCCTGTGTGCCAGGTGAGCATCCCAAGCAGCTGACTAACATGGGGTCTCTGCTTGTTTCTCAGGAGCAATTTTTGCTGGTATTCTGTCTCAGGAAAAAAAAAAAATAAAAAAAAGCATTGCAGCTCTACTGGCAAAAACTGCTTGTGTTGCCAGGATGTGTTATTTCATCCTTGGAACCAGTGCACTGTCAGGAGTTGCACCACCCCTCTGGGGTTTATTGACATAAAAATTCCAGCACAGCTATACTTGCAAGATCCTTCTAGTGTACACTATGCCTGTGAAAAAAAGTATTTGAGAACTTTTGGCATTAACATATTATTTCTTTTTGCACATTTTTACAGAAATGTGGGGTAAACAGTAAAAATAATTTAGGCTAACAAAGTCAGTGCCTAAGCAAATATTATAGGATGCTTTGTTAGACTGGGGCTGACATTGGAGTTAGGGAAGAAAAACAAACAGCAGTGTTACTTTTTTGAGTATTTTTCTGTGGCCAGTCCTATTAGCTACAACTAGAATCTAAATGTCATCTCAAAAAAGAACCCCAAGCCTTGTACTGTTGTTGATTCCTGTAAATTATATTGACTTCAGTTGCATTCCTCTGGTGTAACTGAGTGCAGAATTTGGTTAAGAAGTATTGGTACTGCTCTTTTGCCCAGAGGTTTTACATATTTCATGTGAAGAAGTCTGATTTAATATCAGTTAGCTCATCATCTGCCACCTTGGCAGTCAGCATAGATCTTCAAAGGCAGACTTGGTAATGTTGATATCAATACGACAAATCGAGTAAAAATATACAGGGATAATCTGAAGAGAGCAACAGAGGGCAGGTCTGACTTTCCAGATCTTGTTACAATAGGTCATGACTATATGGATGTCTCCTGGCAGCATGGTCAGTTTGTCTTCAGCTGGAGAAACTGTGTTTTTACCCCATTGTTCAATACATCAGTGCCTAATCTACACCATTACAGTGGGTCCAGAGAGCAAACTACTGTCCAGGAATATCTACTGTCCTTCAGACATTGTTTGTTCCCCAATTATTATGAAACTTTTTCTGTTTCAATCCTACACTGCTCTGAGCTGTTGTTTTTTCTCGACTGTCTTCCTTTGGTCGAGAGGCACAACTTGGCTTTTCTCTCTGAGATGCCTCACTGCTACAGGTGCCATTACAAATATTTTATTTGTTCATTTTCAGAAACCTGGAGAGTGAGGAGTCTGAGGTAGAGCTGAACTCCGCTTTGCAAATACTCTGGAAGGTATGTCCAACTTGGCACTGAGTTTAGTCATCCCATCTGACAGGAGAGCAGAAAGTCCTTTTCTCTCTCAAAGATGAAATCTGAATGTCTGCCAACTCCCTGTAATTACAAGCCCCAAAGAGTGTCTACTCCAGGGTAACTAGAGATCTGTGGGTTTTGGCATTTCATGTATCAATTACCACTTAGTGCTACATCGCCAGGCCAGGATGGGAATTTCCTTTGTGGGGAGACCTCTTTTATTAATAATATACAAACCACATTCATTCTCCAACATCAATCTCATCTGGCTAATTTTTTTGTCCCCCAATACAGAGCTTCATTTTGAATGCTCCTGGGGAGTATCCCTTCTCTCTTGTTTGTCTCCTTGCCTGCATTTAATTCTGCATCAGTATGCACAGTCATCTTTTTTTCTCTGTGCTAATAATTCCCACTCTGAAACCATAATTCACTTTCTGAACAGCTATTAAAGTCACTATGGGTTGAAGCAAGGTTCAGGCTCCTGGGATTTCTCATGCCTGCCCATGACTACCAAAACCTTAAAACCGCACCTGATCATATAGTCACACCCACTGCATGTTGCAGCGAGATTGCAGGGGGCTTCTGACTGCTGCCCAGCTGGAGTCACAAGTCAGGAGGAATATCACTGGCTGCAGGCTAAACCTGAATCAGTATAAATTTTTCAAAACTTGCTGAGAAGATGTTAAATACTCAGGTGACTTGCCAGTGCTGAACGTTGTCCCATCTGCACCTGCTTCTGCACCACAGAGCGGGTGGCCACAAAAGCAGCTTCATACTGGAGCATTGGTTTCATAGATGTGCAGGTTGTGTCTGAAAATTGATTCACCAGGTATGATGGGGTAACTCTGTCTGTCATGAACTCTTACGGAATAGTCTTCAGATTCTTGTATAATGCAGGTAATTCCTGCCTTTCTCCATTCCTGCCACTGTCAGGTATGGATCCACTGCTGAAAGACAAGTCTTTTCCTGCATGTGAGTGAAATGTTATCACAGGAGATTAAGAGAAACGTAGATTATGAAGAACATTTTGCCATGAGGCTTCTTGTCCCCAGGAGGAATCTTGGGGAGGGTTCTGCCTCACTAGGGTCTTACATGGTGCCGTTGGAGCAGTGGCTATTGCAGACATGGGGAACATGTTTTAATTTTTTTATTTTGTTTGTGAAAATACTGTGGAATGAATGATTCTTGGAAGGTGAAGAAGAAAGTGATACAGCAGCTGTTACAACACCATTTGACTGCCCACATCCTTGTGCATATAAGAACATTTGCTCAGCTCCTATTCTTTAACTTTTAAGATGAAGCTAAGGGAAAGACAAGTGAAAAAAAGGAACCAAAGCAACACTGTAGAAGCAGAGTGAAGAGTGAACAGAGGTTCTTTCCCAGATAAGAGACCGAGTCTCTTCAGTGAGTCGTAGACTCTGCCTCTGGCCTCAATTCTGCTGAAACACCCCATATCTGGTAAGCTATGAGCTACAGCTACAGCTTTCCCTGCTGTCAGAACATGCACCACGGGTCCCACCCCTTCAGTGTTCCTGGTGGCAGGTGATGCAGTCGGATCTCTCATCACAGCTCTTCTGTGCCTCTGTTTGAGCCTCTCTCTAGTACCTGGGTAGTGACATTCAAAGGGCATGTTGGACCACAATCACTCCAGGCCTCTAGAGCTCTCTTAGCTTTGACTGGTTTTATCCAGCAGGGATTAGAGAGATTAAAAGGGCTGCGAAATACAATCATATATAAATCTTTTTTCTTATGAATAACTTCAAAAAATTGTATTCAAATAAGCCAAAAGCATGGAGAAATAGCCTTCATGTGTTTGCCACTTGCCAGTTAGAAACCTCTATGTGCAGTGATTTATAGTTTATTGCCAACCGCACTGTCATTGAAACTTGAAATTATTTTATACCAGAAGGTTTTTGTAGATTTTGAAAACATTTGGTTTTGGTCTGATGGGACTTCTGAATCTTTTGGGGGATTGTTGGTTTTGTTTTTTGTCCTTTGCTTTAGAATTACAAATTCCATCCTTTCCATTAACCTCCTTCAACACTTGTTATCATCATTTACGAAAAAAAAAAAAAGAATATTATTTTCCATGCTTATAAAAAATTTTTCTTTGTATGAACTGTAATCAGAAGGGATTTCTCTGCCCTTCAAGGAGTAAGCCTAGGTGGGGTTTGTGTCTCTACTGGAGCTTGAAGTTCCCAGTTAATTTTGAACAGTTGAAAAAAACAGGCTCAAAAACCTATTAAGGCAATTCTTTTACTTCTTTTTTTTCAAAGAAGGCAAACTTTTAATTACCCTGATCACTCATAGCATCAGTGTCTATCCTTGAGATTAGCTATGTGGATTTGTCCCCCAAAAGAAAAGCTTCAGAAAACTGATTTTAATATCCGGGAATATAGCAGGAATTAGTTATAAGCATGTATATAACCTTATTTGGATTGTGTGTTGCAAATCAAGGTGATTTGTGCCTTGATGAGGTTTTGTATGACTATGTGTGAAAATGGTACCTTTTGGCATAATACAATTATCCTTTGACTTTTAAGCCCCTGATCCCAAAACTCCTGAACTAAAACAATGCCACATGACAATAATTTTTACTATGAAAACAATAATATTTTTAAAGACTAAATGTAGACACCAGACATAGCATGAGGCAAGTTTTCTTTAGAGAAAAGTTGATCACCGCAAGTTTTGTCACTGGAATAAGTATTTTCTTGTTACTAATGTGACATAGAAAGCCATTTTGCTTTTTACATTATTTGTAGTTCAGTCAGTCACTCATGTTAATCCATGACAAAGCTTCTGCTAAGAGCTAGCAAAAATAATTATTCTTAGGAGTATAAATATACATTTTCTATAAAATATGTCTCATTTTCAGTGATAAAACTAACAAACATGACTGTTTTGAAATTTTTGTTTTGTTTCATTTTGTTGTTTGTTTTAAACCCAGAATTCCCCAGGAAATTTCACTGGAGTTGAAAAATTTGCAGCAAAATGTTTCATTTGGTCAAAAAACTTCTTCAAGATTAGATTAAACTATTTCAAGCAGTTTTAGTGTAGACTCTAAATTGTGTCTTTAATCCAATATAAATTCTGTTTAATGAAAACCATCTGTAAGTCATATCATTGTTACTCCTCACCCTATTCATTCCTATTGGTGCTTGAAGCATCTCTGTATTGCAGTAACTGCAAGTGGTCACTGCTTTCCAGCAGAAGGCTAGTAGTTAAACATGGGGATTTTCTGCTCCTTGCTGCCTTTCCTGTTGTCTTGTGCTGCATGGCTGAGCCAGCCGTGATCACTGTGCAGCTCATTTTACCCATCTGGTAAGAGGATACTGTATCTGCCTGCCAGGTATGTTGTAGGGACACAATACTTAATGTTTGCAAAGAGATGTTGTGGTACTTGAACAGAAATCCTGCAGAAGGGCAAAATTTCACATTGGAGTTGGAGCACAGACTCATATAATGACACTTAGCGCTTCTCCAGTCTAAAAAGTTTTACTCAGGCTGCAGTGAAATGAAATGATGACTAAACTAATTTAAGATCACCCAAAATCTTTGTTTCCACCCTGTGCTACACCTCACAGCCCACTTACTTGTGCAAGGATCTGTTGATGGGACCACACTGTCCTTAGCTATACATTGACCTGAATGAGAAATGGTTTTGGTGAGAGGAGATTTATTTTTAAGTAGGTAAGTTTCCTGATCTGCTTTCAGTGTCTTCCAGAAAAATTCAGAGTGGAACAACTGACAGGGCAATGAATTGCAGTACACGGGAAGGGACAAGCAGATGAAATGGGCAGGAGTCCTTAGGTTGACTTCACCAGTAAACCCCTCCACTGAACTGCAGCTCAGAGAATCCCTCCCACCGTGCTTGGTGCTTCACAGTAGTTATTCCCAGCACACTAATTAAATGCCACATTGCAAAATATGCAGGAAAGGTGAAAGAAAAAAGTCATAGTGATTCCCTCTGTGGAGCTGGGAACTGGGCATTGGGCACTGGAAGTAAGTGACTCACCAAAAGTGGGTTGGACATCAATAAGAGAGCAAATCTTAGTGCAAGTTTCCTGCACTTTGATTAGAAAAGCCCATTCTTCTTCCATGTTGCAGTATGTATTTTAGATACTTTTCCAATTATTTTCACTCTTTCTGCATCTAAAACACACCTTTAACTCCATGTTAATGGAAATTTCCCATGAGTGAAGTGCTGTGGGTGCCCTGGAGAAAACTGGTTTACAAAGATTGGGTAGTCAGGTATGGTACAGGAGTATGAAACTAAAGTGGCACAATTTGATGGGAAAATAATTTATTTTTGTGTGCACTTAAACTCCCACAAAGAAAGGAAGGAGTCTTTGAAATAACTATCTCCATATGTGTTACCATTATTACAGAATATTCACATTAAAAAACCTATGAGAACAGTTGAGAGTAGGCTCATGGTGAGCTTGTTACTGTGTCAGTCTTGTGAAGGGAGATTCAGATGTGTCCTTGAGGGTCTCTCTGGAAGCTTGAGGATCCAGACTGCATGTCTTTCTAAAGATACTCCTCAAAATATTTAGGAAAACGTTTTCATGTTGCTGGAGAAAGAAACAGATTTTACTTTTCAATTTGCTCTATTTCAATTTTTCTGAATATTATTTTTGAATATTTATTTTTTAAATTTTCTTTAAATTCGGGTAGGTCTCCACAGGTCTGAAGAGGTGACTCTAGAGTCACTTTTGCATGTTTTAGTGGTTCTGCATAGTCATCTACCTCTCAACAGTATTTTCCAAGAGTTCTTTAAACAGAGAAGGGCTCATATCACAGCAACATCAGGCAATTCTCCTAGTCTTCCTTATCCCATCCCTCAAGTGAAAAGAAAAATTAATTAACCAAAGGGACAAATGTGAAATTCTTCATCATCACCACAACATGCTGTTGACAAGGAGGTGTATTCTTCTTGGGGCAAGGGAGTGCCTTACCCTGACAATAAAATGACAGCTCTAATTACCCCATACATTTGTGATTTGCTTTGGAAATTTATTTTGACACATGCAGACCCAGAAATTGGAATAGCTTAAGGGAGAAAGGAAACCTGTCACAGATGTGAGTGGCAGAGCAAGAACAAAAGACTGTGAATTTCCTCTTTGCCACTACAGATGTCTGGATTGCCATCTTTCTTCATAGCAAACTAGGGAAGAAGAAATTTCTGAAAGCAAAGCTTTGTCTTATCAAGTGTGATAACATCTGACAAACTGTACAGATCTTCCCCGCTCCCTTCCCCTCCCTTTTGCAAAGGCTGGGGCTGGGCTAACGACAGAGTAGCAGGTCATTGACCTATTAGCCTCCGTGATCATTTTACCCCAGGCCCTGAATGATGTCTGCAGACAGGTCCATTGGGAAAGAGAGGCAATAAGGTCACCACCTCCCCATTTCCTTTTCACCACTATCTCTGCAGCAGCAGCTTCTCTGGGCTTGACTTCTCCATGAGTAATTGATGTGTTGAAAGTTAAGCATGTGCTTAAGTGCTTTGCTGGAGTGGGGCCAGCATGTGCTGCACCTGGAAAGGTCTGGTCCCGGGCAAAGGAGGGGATGGTTCAGAGCAGCTGCTGTGTCTCCCCATGAAGCTGCTGAGAAGGCAGGCTTGGAAACAACTTTTTGCCTTGGGTCTTGCTGACAGCCCAGTGCAAGGAGTTGCATGCTACCCATGTAACATCTGCAGAAATACAAAACTCTTTTGAAATATAACATGATAAATTATTTTCTCTCTGATGTCTTAGAGAAATGAGACATTTATCATGATTTGCATATGTCTGATTGTGTCTCACCACTCATTCTGCCCCATCTCCCAATGAATCCATTGACAAATTTGATAGAGGAATAATGAACTCTGAGAAAATTAGATTCTCCAAATTTCATAAAGTAGGTGGTCAGAAATAGATGCTAAACCAGAGAAAGAGCCAAGCGATCCTCCAACTGCTGAAATATCAGAATCATCTTCCTTGATAAGACATGTTATTGGGAAGCCACCCAGTCTCAGTGCTTCCAGAACAACTTCTGGGCCTCATTTGCTCTTAATCAGTGTATTTTATATATTGACCTGACTCTTAGACCTGGCACTCCTGGGGGAAAAAAAAAAAAAAAAGAAAAAGGTACCTCCTTCATTCCCCAGGGCCCCCAATAAAGCTGAAAAGTACCACTGGTATTAATAATCAAAGCAAAACAAAAGGTGGAAAAGTATATAATTTCTTCCTGTTTGACCAGTACTCAGCAATATTGTGCAGACCAGGGTAGTTCTTTGCATCATGCTAATCGAACAGCTTTTCGGAATTTGAGTAAGGATTATATACAAATTTTGTGTTAAGGAAACAAACCAACTAAAAGATTCCTTTAAGAATTAATATTAAAATTTTAACAGTGATTCATTCAAGTACTCTTCTAGGAGGCTGAAAAACATGAAGAAGGTAACAGATTGAACAGTAGAAATAACTGTAAAGCAGACTTGAAAATAGCTTCACTGATCTTTTTTATTATGGTAAATGCTATGCAATACAAATTCTTTGATGCTGTTGAAAAAAAGAGAAGCATTTTAAACCTCTCTGAACAGATCAAATACAAACTCAGAGTCTTCATTACTAGAAATTGATAGTCAAGTACTTATATTGTTTTCATATTGTCTTTTTAGAGAGAATATACCCAGGATGGTTTTGCCAACCTCATAACTTAGGCTTCCATGGAAGCCTAAGAAGCCAGAAACATTTGATAGTGTGTATGGTAAACAAGGAGTCTAAAGAAACTGTTAACTTCGAGAGCTGGAGTAGCGAGAGGTGGTGCCTTTTCTGTCTCACATGGAGCAGGACATTACACCCACTCTCCCTGTTAAAACCACCAGCAGTATCACCGTGTTTAGGTACATTTCTGTGAAAGGCCAAGTACAAGTCTTCAAGGGCCCTGAAAGACTCCAGGTAGTTCTGCAGACACCAAGTGCAGTCCAAGGGACAGTACTGTGCTTCAGCAACACCTGTGTAACATTATCTGTACCAAGCAAAGGAGATTAATTCAACGATTCGGTCTAAAACAGTGGCAGCAAAAAGTGACAGTTTTCTAAGGCTTGCTGAATGTAAGGCATTCTTGAAATAAACTGTAACATAGCTGGTGATATTACCTTTAGTTGCAGAGGTGCTGAAGTGAGCAGCTGCATCTCTTCCTCTTGAAATGTACGCAGAAGTGAAAGCAAACATAATAGTGCTTTCTTTTAATATTAATTCTGTATTCCTAAAAAGTATAGATAAGCCAGGTTCAGCCTTTGACTTTGTGTCTAGGAGTCAAGGGAGACAGAGTCCTATGGTAGTTATGGGCTTGATCTGAAGTCCACTGAAGTCAGTGGCAGCGTTTCCACTGCCCATGGTGAATTTTAGATCAGGTTCCACAGCTGTAAATAAGAATATTCACTTGAAGATGAAATATGAAAATTCATGTGAAATAAGTAAGTACAAAAGAAGAAAGTGAAACTGACTTTATCATTACATCATAAAGTATTAATAGGAACTTTTATTTTTTAAAGCACTGGGTTTTTTTCTAGTTTCTCCTTGTGTTGTGCTGCTCTGCAGAGCACTCATGGCACACTGCAGTGATTATGTGTCTTAAGCCTCTGGTACCACTCACTGACTGATAAAGAGGTCATCTGGGTGATGATAGTGGAGAGAAACGTTCCAGAAGAAGACTTACAAAGGGCTGTGAACTGTGGAAATTCATCCTCTCACTGTCACCAGCTATAAGCAGGGCCATTAATAATACAACATCCAATGTATAGGTGCATTAGCTGTTGTCATGCTCTAGTAATGGACCTTCCATAGGACAGAGTGACAGGTGTCTTTCTACTAAAGGATAGTAGTAGCCCTGTACAACCTCTCTCTTCCCTTCACTCTGACTTGCAGAGAGAAAAGAGGTAGTTCACACACACTTTTCTGAAGAAACCATTCCTGAGAGTTTTTTAATTTTTTATGCACTAGACTTTCCTATTGTTTGGGGCAAGTGCTGTGCTCATTTACAGTGATTTAAACACTCCTGCTTTCAATGTTAACATACTACATGTTGTCCACTGAGGAATTTGTAAAAACTTACTGTTGGGTTACTTTTTTTGAAACCGAGTCATCTGATACTATTTTTATTCTCAATGGCATGATTTTTGTCCCAAAAGAAATTGCATAATTTGCACTTGCACACACAGTGGACACTTCTCAATATGTTGGTGATAATTCAGCTTAAGGCTTGCAAATGGGCCAATTTCAAGCTTCACAGCACAACACCAACATTTGAAACTTTAAAGCTTAAATTATGTGAACTGGCAACACTACAAGTGTCTTATATGTTGACCTGGATAGAAAATTGCTGTCACATTCAAGTGAACCTTTAAAACATATATTTATTCATTATTTATTTTTGTTCATAATTCAGTGCATGTCCTGTTCACAAAGTATAGTCCATTCTCTAACCAAAACATGTATTTTTAAATTGTCATTATAATGCTTTCTTTTTATTGCTTTTAAAAGGCTCTGATGAGAAGTATGTTTGCCTTACAAGAGAAAATTTTCATTTGGCCCCTAGAAAGAAAGAGAAATAAGCAACTTGGAATGAAGCAATGATAAAATGCAAATTTGTGGTTGAAATACAAAGATGTTTGGCATATTTCTTTGTACTTTTAGTGAACTCAGCAGAAAACCAATCAGTCTTGAAAAACCCCATGGCACTCCTATTTCTGTCCTACAGATTCTAGTGTTGATAACCTGAGCTGAAATATGAAGCTCCAATGAAATCTGTGAGGATAGATTACAGTTCTGTGAGTAACTAAAAAGATATTTAATTCTTTGTGGTAATGTACCAATTTATGAATCTATTTCAAATTCCAGGAAATCCGAACTGAGAAAATAATCCAAGAATCTTCTGTAACTGCAATGAAATATATATGCTTATGCCATTTTCTATCCTCCTTTGACATTTCAATCTTTCCTTAAACATTGAAGTGATTGCATTTCACTGGCATAAATGCCCAAAGAAAAGGAATTAGTAAAGTTGGTTGAATATTCTCCCATGAGGCTATTCAAAAAAATGCATGTGCAACAGTTTGTGCAGGAATTGCTTTCCTAGTTATCAAATCCAGATAACAGCAATGATAGCGTATGATGCCAGAAGTCTGTCACAACCAGACTCAAATTTTTGCAGATAGGCAATATATGGAATATAACTTTTGAAGCAAGTATATTCAGGGGAAAGTATCAGTGTGAAAACTTCAATATTTCTTTGGTTTGTCTGACAATCAGAAAAGATGTTGTCTCGGTTTTGAAAGACAGGTGTCTGTTAAGAGAGGTTGAACCCTCCCTTAAGACAGAGAACGTGATTTTTTCCCCTCCCTCCGAATTATTTAATTTTGAAATCAAGGGCTCTCAGGCAAAGATACGGGAAAAGGAATTACAGTTCTTTACTAATATTTATGAACAAGTAATAACAACAATAATAACCATAAATAGAACTAGGAATTAATAAAAATAATTTTCCCGCTAATTGGTGTAGTTACGATAGAAAGAAAAACAAACAGCAGGAGGCGCCACTGAACTCCGCTGGGCAGGGCGGTTGCGGTGACTCCCGAACGGCTGCAGGTGGTGCTGTGATGCAGGGTCAGGTCAGCCCCAGGCAGCTCACCGGAGAAGCGAAGAGAGTAGTCAAAACTCCTCAGGGCAGCAACGGCAGAGCGGCAGGACAGGAGCCAGTCCTCTTCCCTCTTTTCCCTGACCAGCTGCCGAATGGCAAGGACTTCTACAGTTACAATCAACTCTGGGGTCACAGGCAGCGAAGGGATAGGCGGCCGAGGACAGTTGAATTCTCCAGCAAAACACCGCAGCCTCCCGCGGCAAGGGAGGGGGGGGGCAGCAAGCAGCAGAGGGGGAAGCAGGCAGCAAAAGGGGCAGCCGAGCTCTCTCAGTAACTGCTGCGGGAAAACGCAGCCCGGGAAAATGTGCTCCCCCCGGTAATGAAAAAAGGTCAGATTAAAAGCTCACCCCCACTCGGAGAACGAAATCAGGACACAGCTGAGTCTTCCTCCGGTTGCAGCCCCCAAAGCTCAGAGAGCAGCCTCTCCTTTCCTCCTCGCCGGACGAGAGAGAGAGATGAGACTGTTTCCCTTCCCCTTCGGCCGGCTCGGCTCCCCTCCTCCCCGTCTCCACCCAAGCCTACTTCTTTTGTCTTTCACAAAGGAGCTGATGGCCTTAATGGTCCGTCTATTTGTTACCTGGTGACATTGATGGGAGAAAATTCCAAGACAACTCCCCAACCTCTGACAGATGTCTAGAAAAATTAACACTTTATGTCTTGAATTGTTAGCAAGGGTCTAAAAACACAGGGTGACAGAGGAAATACTTAACAGGAAGTTGTTCAGAGCCTTTTCATGATGATTGTACAGGCATGCCTGGAGCACAAGTTTGAGTTTATTGTCACTGTTATCATAAACACTGGGAATATCATGTTTGACCATGGCAGAGGCATAGAGCTGGCACAGCAAGACAAGTCAGGAGATAGAATTACTGTGACTAAAAGCCAAGGAAGCCTTATGACACAGTGTTTAGAACAAATAAAGCTTTTGTGTTTCTTAGGCAGGACTAGGATTTGATGAAAAGGGGAAGCTAAATGCTTCCTGTCATAATTTCATTAGATGTCTTATTGACCAAACACCTCAGAAGAACCCTTCCATGTATTATTTGAAATTGGTCTAAATAAGTAAGACAAATATATAGGTCTGGTGACCTGATGGGTAAAGAAAAAAGAAACAGGGATGCCTCTGGCAGGAGGTGTCTCCTTACAGGAAGTCAGTGAAGAGATGGTACATACGTGTGCTTATGCCTGCTCTTTTTGGATTCTCTAGCACCTCTCCATTATGGAAAGCCACAGAGAAGAATCTGCTGATACTGCAATTTTATTTTCTCTTAATTTTAGCTTAAGCACTAAATACTGATGACACTGTCTATTTTTCTTAGTTAGCAAGGCAGGGTCTGTTCATTCCTTCTTTTAGAGATGCAGCCATTAGAAGACAAAACCATGTCTGTCTCATTCCACTAGATCTAGGTCTTCTCTTCTTAATTGCTGTGCTATATGTTATGGAAAAGGGATAGGTTAAATACTGTACCATATACAGTACATGATAGTACCCAAATGACTGCTGGCCAAGGGCTAGAAAGAGACTGCATGTCTGGATTGCTATTTTATAGTAAAAATCAAGCTCCACATTTTGATTCATCATATGATCCTCCTACTTAATAAGAAATGAGAAAGCTCTGTTGTGCTCCAAACTAGAGGAGAGAAGACAAATATTTTTCCTCTTATACTGGAAGAAAAGTAGACTGTCTTTCCACATGCTGTCTTTAACCTTTGCTGCTCACCTTTGGTCCCTGAGCTTATTATAACAACTCAGTTCCTCTTATGAAATCACTGTCTTATGTCTTCTGTTTGTCTGGGCCTGTGTAATGTCAGATGTATCAGACTTTCAGGCTGGCCAGGAAGAAATCAAATCACAGTTTTCTCAAGCTACTAGCTCAGACTCTCTGGCTTACACAGCTGCCACTAAATAACCGTTCTTTGTGAAGCTGCTAGTCCAGTACCAGTGGCTGGGGAAAATCAACACAAAATAACACTGTCTTATGATTGTGGAATGACATCACATGTGTTTGGTGTCACACTGGGCACGTTGAGTTGCAGTTTGTTTCCATTCAAGCAGCTTCTTTGGCAGTCGTGATGTGCTGATGTGCTGTTGAAAATGATTGTTCAAGAGAAGTCTGTGGGGATGATATTAATGAGTGATTCAGCAAGACTCAGATATATGCAGAATTGGCCCTGGAGAAGGAGAGCTTATGTTTAAAGAGAGAATAAAAATGAGGAAAGGACGTGTAGTTTATGGAAAAGACATGAATATGACCAGGTGAAAGAATGGGATGGCACCAAACATGATGGGATGGCACCAAACACACCAAGACCACAAAGACTGACACAAAAGCATTAGATCTTGCTATCACTGGGTTCGTCAGAAAAAAGCAGCATACCCCTAATCTATAGTTCAAATGTCAGAAGGACAATTAAGCAAAATTCTCTGTTTCAAGGGGTCTATGAGACATTCATCTTATTCAGGAAACTGGATCCAGATTGTACATCTTGACATAAAACAACACAACTTATTATGAAAAACTTTGGTTTAAGCTAATTTCATGTTGACTATATGAACTTCTCTCTCAGTAACTATAAACTAATTAGTAACTAATTAGTAATTAAACCCTAAAACATTCTAAGTACCCAAACCTTTCCAGTTTACTTCAGCTCACCTTTAAATCTTTTTTTTTTTGTACAACATCAATAAGAAAAATTCATCATCTGATATTAGCTGTGTGTCACAGATGTTGATATTCACATCTTATGAAAAATTGCCTGTCATCTGCTGGCTTATGTCAGTTACGGTCTGTACACCTACAGAGTTGATAGATTGCCCTGTTGGCAGCCCATGTGACATCTAAGTGCCTCTCATCAAGCAAGAATAAGGTGGTCTGCATTTATCAGTCTGCAGCTCTTTAACGTGCTAACACCCATTCTTAACAGGATAATTTTACACTTGAAGTAACTGGGTGAAAAAAGACAGTTCCTAAACTAAACTAGAGCAAATTTGGTAGGCCACCATGAGGTCACATTCTTTTCTTAGAGTGCTTTGATCCTACTATAACACCTTTGAACTAGTGTTTTTTCTCCTCTGCAAAGCTGTGAACCAGTATCTCAACTTCTCTATCATTTCTCTGTAACATAATCTATGAACCTAGGAATTACAAATGGAAAAAAACTCTGGATGACAGCACAGCTGAGGTGGGAAGAGGAGCTCTAGATGTCTCTATTTCAGGCCCCCTATTCAAAGCAGGGTCAAAAGCAGCTCATTCAGCATCTTGAATCTATATCCTTTCCTTGCATCTGCAAAATGAACAGCCAATTCTGTGACTCACCTCCTCCAGGAACCCTTTTGGATCCATAATTACCCACCCATTTCAGTGAAAAGTACTCCTACCAGTGGGTGATTGCAGAACTCAGCTTTGAGCCCAGTGCTGAGAGAAGGCAAGACAGATACCATACTACTTCCCAATCTCCCTCTCTTTGCAGAGGATCAGCAGGGACAGTCTTTCACCTGTCATTCTTAGCAGGGACATTTCATCACAGAAATTCCTCCTACATACTCACCAGTAGGACATCTGTCTACCTGTGAATATAATTTCCTCCACTGGTCTGCTAGTATCCCAGCCTGTTGATTTTTTGGGCAGGATGCCTTGTTCATCTGTTTGCACAGGCCCTTGCCTGAGGATGTGGTGGTGAACATGTCTAGTTTATCCTGGAGGGGACTCTGAGCTGAGCTGACACAGATCAATAAGCTGCTTGTTTTATTTGAAAATTTCTAATGGCAGTCAGAGGCTGTCTGGACACATTTAATAAATAATTTAAAAATATAAGTAAATAAAAAGCCACTACATTTGATTTGAACTTAATTGGCATAGGAAGAACTCACAAGGGAGCTATGTAAAGTTTTATGGGGGGTTATTTTGACAGAAGCCAACATTTTTCAAAAGATAGAAAAAAACACAAACCCATTGCCAGACTTTGTCTCTCATTCACTCTGCTCTTCTACATTACAAATCAGAAAATGATGAAATCCAGACATAAAGAAATACAAAGATTCATTTGCTCTGAATATAAATTTGTATTTCTTACTTGTCACTCTAATTTTCCCAGCTCACAATGTCTGCAATTATTTCAGAACACATTTGGACGGGAAGAGTAGAGGAAATAAGGATATCTAGGATGCAGGGGGAAAGTAATAAGGTGGAAAGGTTAAAAAGTTTAAGAAATATGAGTGAACAATTTTAGGTGTTGGAGAGGTATGGCTGTTTTCCCATAGGCTTTTTTCTAGTGTAGTATGCCCTGTACTTACATAATGTATTCCTTATTCTCTTGTGACTCACCTTATATCTGTGGTGTTCTGTCAGTTATCCAAAGTTGCTGCTAATTAAGGAAATAACATTGATCAGTTTCAGTACAGCAGACCTTTTTCAATATGGGAGTCTTCAGCTGAAACAAGATGAGAGTTCTACCACTGTGTGCTTACAAAAATGATCCTAGAACAGACAGCAATTTACTGTTTTCCTCCTGAATAAAAGATGCTATTCACATAAAATTCACATGTTTATATTTGTGTCTCTATTTATAACATGGGTTTATTTTTCTTTTATGTCTTTGCCACCACCAGAATCAACTTTTCCTGTAACGCAAAAAAAATTTCTTTTTGCCTGGCCATTTCTGGGACCCTCGGGATGCTGCCTTTTCCTTGGGCTGCGGTGACACCTAGCGCCCACATCCTTAAGGCGAGGGCAGCCCGTGCTTTTTGGGATGTCGGGTTTTGAGTATTTTCTCGTTATTAGGAAATGCCAAACAACAGTGTCGACGTCGTCAATGCGGCCACACCACTATACTTACAGTGGTGTATTTGGATCTGCGGGGGGTAAGGGGACCGGTGGGAGTCCCTGTAATGGGAAATTTTGTATTAAAGTCTCTCTTGAGGCAGTGGTGGCTGAAGGGGGTCAGGGGCAACAGCAGCTTTGTTACACAGCTGGGTTGTTCCCCCATCTCAGCTTAACACAAAAGTGATGTTTGTGTTCCTGGCTTAGGGAGGCTTTGCGCCAATAACAAAAAATTAAGAATTTGGAGTATCTCTAATTCCGTTTATCATGTAGTTTACAAAGTAGTAGCTTCAGTGAGATTCACTATGTTCGTGATCATGATTTTGCTGCCACAGTATATGTCCGACACTGATTGGTCTGAGGGATCCTCAGAAAAAACAGGCCACCGCTAACGAGCTGGTCTCTTCCATCTTGCATCTATGCAATGCACAAGCACTGCTGAGTTTGCAGCCGTAGCCCTCAGTGCAGTAAAAACAACGTTTTCACCTCTCCAGCCAAGGGCATATATTTCTACAGATTCCCTTCTGTCTGTCTCCACCACACAATGCCATACAAGTCACCAGGAATCTGCCCAGAGCAGGCAAAAACCAGCAGGATCTCTATTCTTCTTCCAAAACAACACCACAAATAAAGTCAGGACCCCTACTTCGCTGCCTTCATTTCCTGCTATTAACAGCTGGCTGGTATCCTAAAGATGAGGAAGGCAGGAGATCTGTAGCTGGTAAAAAAAAATAATATAATCACAGATATCCCATAGAAAGCCTCTTCCATCTGACAGAGGTGGAAAGTCACCCTACAAGGCACTCTCTCAGTGGCGCTGCAGGAATATATCTAACCAAGTTCTGCTAGTTTCCCTCCCATAGAAACAAAATTTCAGTGCAATGTTATCTCCCATGGTTAGGTGCCATTTCTTCTGATCCTGTTGCTTTTTAGAATAATAATTGCTTCCTCCCCACAAAATTCTCCGAAAGTGTTGTTACTTCATTAGTAATTTTTTATAATATAGTAGTATTTAGAAAATGGATAGTATACCTTCAAGTAGATTGTGAACCTAGTATCTGCTCTTGCATTACCTGCCCAAAGTTCATAGAAGCAACCATATTGCCTGTTGACAGACATTTTTTGTAAACCTCAGCTGTGCACAGACCATTTGCTCACACCCCTAAAACTCTGAGAAAGGCACGCGTTTACCCACATCCAAAACAGGGCTCAGTCTTTCAGAAGGGATTCTTTTGCCCCACACATCTTGACTACTGGCTCCAGAAAGTTGTTCTTGGTTTGCAACCGCCTGCTTCTCTCAGCTCATTTGAGATGATGCCATTTGCCATTGGTGGAACTGAGAAGGACCTGGGCAGCTGTTGATCATGGCAATTCTGGAATCTCAGAAAGGCCCTGGAGTCCATCTATCACAACCTTGATCCTTCTGGTCCTGACTGTGGGACCTCTAACCCCCACTGCCCATTCCCCCACCACACATTTGTGGAGATGTATCTCAGTTCAGACAGAAATACCAACCGCTTTGCCCCACTCCTTGCAGCAAGTGTAAAATTGAACAAGTCTGTGTGAAGCACACAGATACTCCACATCTTTCTCCTTCAACTGATAAACCACCTCAATATATCCATGGGACCACTCCTTCCCATGCAGAAAGACCAACACAGCTGTTCTTACACTTTTTCAGGTATCAAAAGTTTCAAAACAAATTTGAAAACCTTTTTAGTTTTATGACACTGCTACAAAATCTGTTTCTTTTTAACAGCCTCAAAGCACAGCCTATGATCTGGAAGCCAAGCTACATTCCCCTGAGCTTGGGACTCCCCTTCTTAAATGTTTGGCAGGGTACTTGCTGCTTTTATGGTAACCACCACTACTCAGTGCCTGATTGCCTCCCTGCATCTCCAGACAACACCAAGGTTTGCACAAGAAGGCACAACTTCTAATAAGGAGCAACACCAATTGCTTCACCAAAGTCATGTAAACTAAGTCTAAATGGTGGTGCTGTGAAACCTAGGATGTCCTGGATGGGGTCTCCAGGCCACATCAGAGAGAAGCTTTTCTTCCAGCCATCACTGTCTCCTGACCATTGCAGTGTCTGCCGGGGCCAGGAGGAACTGCCATGTTCATGGAAGATGTCTCCAGCCTGGCAAGTCAGCAAACCAGAACCCAGACACCTGCATCCAGCATCCCAGTTGGAAGCACTAACAGCTATGTGATCTAAAAGAAGCAGAAAGATCCTGTTCACTTTCCATGTTGTCCATTAAAAGATAGGGATGGTTTAAAACTTTGTTCTGCTAACCAAGGGAAGCAAAAATGATAGTGAGCCAGGTGGCTATGATGAGCCTCATAGAAACTGACTTTTCCAGAAAACCCTAGTTCCTTTCTGAAAGGGATTTCAGCTCTCATATTCAACAATAGTGATGCTTCTAATTCCAGTGGTTGGAGAGGAAAGCCAAAAATATGTTTTAAATATATCACACAGGATCAAAAACTGGAAGGCAAAAGATACAAATACCTTTTTAAAAAGAACAGTCTTTAAAACAATCTCCTTCTTTTTGAAGCCTGAATAATTAATGACATGAATATATGTTTTGTGTTATTGGAATTGTCAATTGCTATTAGATACCTATAAGAAGGAGATCTGAGAAGAAATGTATTTCCCTTCTCATTTTATTGCTATAAAGCACAACACCTCTTTATAACCTTGAACTATTGTTTGCTATCTCCTCCAAATTAGAAAGAATAGTTCTACAAAATGTTATTATGGAAAATAAGACGTGGGCAGGTTTACGGCTTGACTTGCTTGGGTTCTGCTTCCCTCTGGAGCATAAAATATTTTTCTTTCCCAAGGGCTAATTGCTTATCTTTTTTATGCCAATGTCCCTAGCCATAAACCACGGATAAATATTAATCAGTGTTGTGGAGCTAATTCCATGTTCCAGCCTATATGATTTTATGATTCTGTGATTTACAGAACTCCATGAAGTCTTCCTTGAGCACCACAGATGTTCAAGTCTGAGTAAAACACATTGAACACTTATCATTCAATTGGCAACATTTTTTTAGATTGTCCTGCTTTGTCCTTAAAGGACTTCAGCTGAGCTGTGGCAAGGACTTGTCACACAGAACATCTGAAGATGAAATAACATCCATTATGTGCTTTTTGAGCTCTTGGCTGAATGAGCTATACAAATGGCAGGCTCCATCCATGGGGTGAGAGACCCCAGCTGCCAAAGGTACAACTCTGACTTGGAGAAAACTGGTTTCACCCCTTGAAAAATCCTTGTTTACGTATTTTGAATTTATAAAGCACTGCATTCTCTATTATCTAATGCTATGTAAGATAATCAGATGTGGCCACAATATTTCCTCACATGTACTCTCCAACATGGGATTGAAAAATCAGATCCATCATGACTGAAATTTTACGTTTTCCATTGCCAGCAGAATCAGTTATTCTTGGTGGCAATAACAGCACAGAAGAATCTTCTCTATCCCTTTGGCACAGAAAATCCTGCCCACATGTTGCACTGTGATGCAGAAGACAATGGGAGAATATATCCAAAAGCGTCTCCAACATTTCTTTTTGCAGNGGGGGGAGGGGAGGGGAGGGGACGCTGGAAAAAAAACGCTTGTAAATATTTAGTGAAGTTAGTAAAATAGTACAATCTGTAATTGGTACCCGTGTCAAAACTTCAAAAGGAAAATGTACTCTTTTTTTTTTTCCTGGTAAGGCTTTTTAAAGGTGCTTGATTGTTTATCAAGATGTATCGAACAAGTCTTTTCATAGCTGTGTGTCTCCTTTGCCACAGATCCACATTTATCATTCCACTTTTTGTATTTTTCATTTTTAACATTTTGTATGTATTACTCTCGCACTAAATGAAGAAAGAAGTGTTTGTTCACATTTGGTTTGAGTTTAGTCACGAGGAGGAAGAAGATGGGTGTCCAGAATAGAAATAGCTCAGAGTGCCAGGCTGGGAGAGGCCACCCACCGGCCCCATCACATCAGCCAGACCCAGCTCACACCTGGGCAAGGGACACTCAGGGCTCCACAATCCTGCTCCTACCAGCCTGGCTCTGGACAGCCGTCAATCACTTCTGCCCTCTGGTGTCCTTTTTGAAACATTGCAGAAAACGATTCAGGAGCACAGGATGTCTCCTAAAAGCATCGGCAGATGTGGTTATTTTGCTTCTGCACAGAGAAGCACAGAGAAGCACAGAGAAGCACAAAGCACAAAGAAGGCAAGCCTTTGCTGAAATCAAAATGTCACCAGGTTAACAAAGGATCCGGAAGGGACACTAAAGGCCTCAGCCTTCCCTGTTTGAAGTAATGCCAATCCCTCAGACACAATTGTGTGTTGTCTATTGGTAGGGTAGAAACAAGAGTCACACCTACCAATTTCACTGTTGCCTGACTGGAAGCTTGGCCATTTCAGTGGTCTTGTTTCCACAGTATGCTTGTTTCCTTATTGCCATCAGTGATAGTGGAAGCTGTACATGCACAGCACAGCTGAAAAGTCTTTTGCTTTTCTGTGTTTTGTCTGGCTTAAGGAAGTTCTAATTTCTTTTTCTGCAAGCATTTAATAGGAAATTCTGTTCTTGTTACACAATTTAATACAGCGGATTTTTAAAAAAAACATTCAAATACACCGGAGAGGGTGTATTTCCCTCTGATTTTACGATAACTCCTATGATTTTCCTGTTTAGTTTATGGAATCCTTTCAGTTTCATCTCCATAAAATTCTAGGAACACCTTGTTTATTCAGCGAGTACTATAATCTTTTAAAACTGGGATAAAATGAAAATTGCATTACCATATGTTCTATGTATCCTTGATAATAAATTGATTTATTAATACCATGAAATCTTTCATCTGATAAGCTTAGTTACAGCACCAACTAAAACATCGTTGCTGTAGTGCCAATGAAGATCAGAAGTTGATTCAGCACATTTAAAATCAGACTCATCTTTTGCTTCTCAGGGGTATTTATCGATTTCTGGTAGCTATAGAGAGGGCTTATAATGCTGCTCCAAGTACATTTTACTCAGATAATCTTTAAATGGGATGAAACTGGAACTCATGCGTGGAACTGCACAGCTCCTCTCAGCATGCCAGACAAGGAGCATCTGACAAATTTTGTTCAGACTCAGCTCTGCATAAAACATAGTCTGGCTTTCATAAGTGGCCTTTAAATTAAGTTTCTGTGGGAAGTCTGTAAAATTCAGTTCAGAGAAGAGAAACTGCTAGAAATGGGAATTTGTTTTTTTTTTTTTTTTTATCCTTGAATATTTTTGCAGAGAAAACCAATAATTACGCTGTTCTATATTAACCAGCACATATGTCCTATTGCTATTAGTTTTCAAATGTCTTCCCCACAGTGCCCTAGCCTCCTGCCAATGTTCCCCTTCAGGCCACCAGAAGACCCTGTTTCCCAGGTTGGCACATTTCTCCTCAGCCCAATGCCAAGAATTTTGAGCCAGGTTGCAATTACCAGAAGAGCTGTTGTGAGCCTTTCAGCCTCCAAGAAACTCTGAGGTGAAGAAAGCATTTTAAAAGTGACAGGCTAAATATACAACTTCAGTAAAACCAAGAATGTTCTTCTGGGCTTGTGTAGGCAGACCAGAATCAGCAAGCATTTTATTGTACTGAATGCTGTTCTGGTGAATCAACATTACATGCTTTGCAAAAGGTTTGTAAAAACTATTGGCACTTTCAACTGTTCCCATCTACAGAGGTCCAGATGGAGGCTCATAAAGATCCCTCATATTCCAAAAGTGCTGAGTATGTGGGAAAGATGAAATCTAACTGAAATTCAAATGGGCTGTACTAGAAGCCCCAGAGTTCAGAGCCTGTTAAGACAAAAGAGTTGGATATGTCTTGAAGCAGAGTTTGGGTGTCTAGAGAGTTTTAAGACAAAAATTGAGTTGTTTCACTTCTGGGCTTAGGTAGCTCCTGAGCTGTGCTTTACAGGATGAAAAATATTACACTTATGTACTTTAATTCTTGCTTAAACACAACTCAAGATATTAAATATTTCTTCTCATCCAATAAGTCACATAAAGCTTCATCTAAAAGCAAACATAACATTCATGGAGTTGATGGAATTTCTCAACAGGATATAAAAACCCGAGTGATTTTTTTTCCTTCACAGAAACTTCAGGTTGTATTTATCAGTTGAAAAAATTGTAAGGCTCTGACTCCTTCTGCCAAGGTCAAATAGAGCAGGTCAATTATGCATAGCCTTGGTGAGGAAAACCTATAATTAATATGATGAGGAGTGTGCAGTAACTGATCTGTATTGCTTAGCTGACAAGCTATGATTCACATTCTTTTAAAATATGGCTCATTGTCCTACAACATAACCCTTTACTAGATTACTCCTGAATAAGTGCTAAAGAAATTGTTCTATTTTGGATGGGACTTCCTCAGAGGACAAAGCAGTCTCAGGGAAGAGTACTCCCACAAGGTAATACACTGAGACTGACATCTAACAAGAGAGTAATGAACTTTCTGCTGCAAACACTTACGTCTCTCCATTAGGAAGATAAATAGCTTAGATATCCAACCTTTAGGTAGCTGAACCTAGGTGATCTCAAGGATACTCAAGGATCTTGTTATCATTCTGTAAATGCATCCACATATTTTTCTGTATAACATGAGCTGTATAAGTGTAATTGTGAGAGATATTAGTACTAATAACTAGAATAAATATTTTGCAGCTGCCTACAAAGAATTATCACCGGATCTTTTCTGAAAAGATATTCCCAAATGTATTTACATTTCTGAGGGTTTCTCTATCATAGCTTTGAAACTGTCTTCTTTGCAGCTGCTTCAATCTCCGCTAGTCGAGGAGATGCAGGAAATTCAGCTACCCCTCTCATTCCCAGCATCTGATTTTGATACAGAATTTATACAAAATTATATTTTGGTTCTACCTTTGGCAGAGTTCCAGCAGTGTAACTGTAGGCTTCACAATTTTCTCTGAGTGGGCTTGTTGTGAACAAGCTTTGGGTCCCAGCTCCACTGAGAAAAATCTAAGATGCAAAATAGAGAGGCAAGCAGTGGCCAGAGGTTTCTGCTCAAGCAAGGCTATTTTGTCTGTACAAAATGATGCAAGTGGGAACCACTGTACTGCCACTAACTTTCAGAAAACTCTTGTAGATTCATTGACATGGTTTATGACTCTGTATTTGTAAGAGTGTGTGTTCTGGGAAGCCAAAAGCATATTTACCAGGGAAGTGACCCAAGTGAACAGGGACACACTGGACTAAGGAAGCAGGCTGTCTGATGATGAGGTAGCATCTCCTACACGCCCATCTGTTTCAGACTTTTTCAAGAAGACACTTAGAACACATTTTTCATCTGCAAGCAGTAGTTAATAACTTTTGCCAAATGCATATTATTTCATGTTACTGCAATGCAGTTTTCAACTCCATCTTAGGATCCGTGTTTTATAGTGAGCTCTTCAGTTCAGTCTTGTAATTTAAATTCCATGACAATGGGTTGGACCTTTAAAATAAAACTATGCCATGTTGAGTAAAATTTCCTTCCAAAGTACCTTTATGTATCTTTATGATGATGTTAGCTGGTCTGATTTTAAGAGCTATTCCATGCTATCACCATCTACTCATACCTACAGAAACTAAATGCTTTGTAATTTTGAAAGTTAGGTCACTGGAGATTCATACAGGGCCGACATATTCCAGACAATTTAGGAACGAAAGTGAGCCACTAAGACTTGTCCCGATTCTGTCAAAAGACTGGCGGTTTACATCTGTGTGGGGGGGTTTACATTTGTGTGTAGATGGGCATACTTTGGGTGCCAAGAATCATTAGAGAGAGCACTGGACACATGGCTTGTAATACAATGTACTTTTGTTTGTGAAACCCATCTTATTTAGTACATTTTTGCTTGAAGTTGGAAAGATTGCTCCTTTGCCAAAGGATTTAATGAGAATTATATCATGTCCAAAGCCCACTTTCGGTGTTTCTAAATGCATTTCAATGTATTTGTTAAGAGCTCCTACCAAAATGTTTTCCAAGAAGAAAAAGGCTTTTTGACTGATAGAAATTTTATGCAAAATTTTCCTTTTTTTTCTAAAAATGTGTTTTGATATTTCAAATTTCAACTAAAGTCAGAAAGAAATGCATATTATTTTAGTATTACTTGCAGGAACAGCATTTTCCTGACCATTTCTATTTTGAAGCATCATTGACCTTAATGGGTCATTATGACCTGCTATACATTTCAGTAATACTCTGACTCAAAGTTGAAATATGCTTCATTTTAAATGACATTAACCCCACCTCCTTTGATTCTACATAGCTTATTGACTTTAGATATTCAGCACTGAAATGCCTGTTCCACTCAACTGCACAGGCAAGTCAATTCCCAAGACAGCGTTGAAGAGAAAAAAGTATTCAGCAACAATGAAAGCACAGATACATTATGTAGAGAAGAAAGGCTTTCTTCTTCACCAATACCTTCCTTTCATAACTTTAGATCTATATTCAGCTGTGGGACCTGGACTATGAAGCAAGGATTAAGGAACAGAAGAGCAATGAAGCATAATATCCAAGCACCAGCTGGGATAAATAACAGATTGAATTCTGATTTGTTCCCAGCTCCTTGACTATATTTAATTTTCTTTACAATGAACTGTCTACACAAGAATAAGCTGGAAGAAAGATTTTCCATATGGGCGGGAGGATACTCAGAGGTGCTTTATTAGGTTTCAGGTCTGGAATAATCTTCTAAATTAATTCTTCAAATATCTTAGCATGCATGTCTGTGGTGTAATTAACATTGCCTATGACTGCAAGTGTATGTCCTCTCGGATCTTTGATCTTGGTATTTTTGAACATGAGTTTTTCTTGATAACAGTCTTTCTCACTGTCATATTTTACCCTTTGCCCCTCAAAAAAAAATGCCACTCAAAAATAATATTGGTCCATTTTATGGAGGTTGTAGTACTCAACATGTCTTGTCTTTGGAATATTTACAAATAGTAACAACAAAACCTCAAAAATAGGTAATTGATAGTTTACTGCAAGCAAGAAAAATGAATGAAACTGTCCATACAGTAACCAGTTTTAGTTGGTGAAAATTTTTCTTTTCATCCCAGGACTTTAATAAACTTTTACTTAATCATTTAAAACAAGAAAAAAAATTAATGCTTTTTTGTTTCTATTAATATAAGCAAATCTTCAGGCAATAATACCAGTCCGATTGCTCTGATGTTGTGCTTTGCACAGGTTGTAAACAATTACATGTCTGCAAAAAAATAAGGCCTAGAAAACATTGTCCCAAAAGAAGTCTTAGACTATGTCCAACCTGTACTGATGTTTCAGTCCATCCTTCCTTTTTCCCTTGGATTCCAGGCAGAGCAGTTCTCTGACAAATAAACATTGCTCAGGCAGCCCAGATTTGCTTTGTAACAGCCATCAGAAAGTCGAAGTGTGGTAGGGAGGCACACAGGAATCACTGAAGAGGGCACACTGGCCTTCCTCCACAGTTCCCCTCATCATGTTCCTGCTGCAGCAGCCAATGTGCATTAGCTGAAGAGAAGAAGCCAAATGCACAAAACCAGTCCCTATCATTAAATACTGGTTCAGTCACTTGCTAGGAGAGGTTCACTGCAGAATGACATCTGTGTCTTTGGAGCCTTAAAAATAATACATGAGAATTATTTCAAGAGTAGGGAAATTCAGGGTTAAAGTATTTATACACTTTTCTGATGGAAAGACATAAATAACAGTATCAGAAAATGGAATTTCTGCCAAACATGAGTTTCACTTCTAACTTTCTGTTCACTGCCTAAAAGCTAGACTCACTTTGGCTACAACTATTCTTACATGTACATGCTAAAAATCAGAACAACTTTCTAGGCAGTGGAAAGTACCTCTCTCATTCATAAGGCTGTGAAGTACTCTTCCTAGGGGCACTAGTAAAAGTTAAGTAAATAGCTTTACCTTTGATGTTCTGGATCTAATATGAAAAAAAGCCCATAAGTATACAACTAAATGGCTAGAGAAATAATGCTAAATACTCAGAAAATATATTTTTAATATATTTTTAAATTGTCAATACTGTTTTAAAAAATAATGAATGTACATCTTTGCCAGTAATCTGTTCCTTGACAGCTAAGATATAAATTTTATATTTTACAAACAATGAATTAGCTTCTTGGTAAAACAACCACAAAGAATACAATAAACATCAAATGATCACCACTGGCTTTGGATTCCAAAATTCCCCTAACAGAAACAAGTCCAACTTCACCTTCAGCCTAAAAGACTGTGACTTGCAGCGTATCTACAACCACTGTTCCCTCTTCCAGGTATGAGGGAGAGGGATGCTGTATGTCAGCGCATGCATGGAGTGTTGTGTCTACTCTGTTCCCTTCCAGTGGCCAGCCAGGATTTTCCCCTTTGCCTTGCTGTGCCTGCCCTGATCTAGGTGAAGCAGGGCCTTGAGCTGGGAAAGTCTTCTGGAACATGAGAGCATGACCCAGTGGGGAGGAAGCCTGTGGCGAAGGCAGATATTAGGAGGTGTCTGAAAGAAGCAGAAAATGACAGAGCCAAGTCTCTGAAGCAACAGAGAAATTCTTTCTTAGTGACCTAGAGGCACCAAGGGTGAGGTTGTGCAAGACAACTGGGACAATCTGACAGCTTGCTGCCATGAAAAGTGTGTGTTTCATGCTGCTTCAGAAAGCTGGAGGTGCCAGACAAACATAAGAGCTCATGCAAAAGAAGGAGCAGACAACTGCAGTCAGAAGAGGGAAGTAAGCCTAGCCTTTGGGGCAGCCATGAATTCAAATTTCATAGGAATATTTAGTCTCTGTGGGGCCTGCTCCAACCGCCACAACCATGCCACAAAATGTTGCTGGACTGAGACAAAGAACTGTGAGGGGAAGGGTCTGTTATATTATTATATTCTCACTCAGCAGAAGCTGAGTTTCTCTATTTTAAACTTATTGTCCTAGTTTAACTAAATGTAAATGTAGCCTTTAGAAGTTTACAGTCCTCTCAGTGATTATGGTCTGTCCACTGTGAAGAAAAGTTCTAGTTAAGCTTGCTTCTAATCTTTGGACTACTCAAGATCCTTTCACAGTTAGTTTAAAGATATCTTAGACTGGATTATTTGGGTTGAAAGAGGCCAGGGAACAGGCCCAGAAGGAAATCTGGGGGAACATTTCTCTTTGGCAGGGATTAGTGAAGGCAACAGTAGCCTATGAAGACACAGCTACAGAAGAATGCGTGTCCTTAGTCTTTGTAAACAGCACTTTATCATTTCACATTCAGAAATGTATAATTACCCCTCCAAAGCATACAAACAATCTCAGAAAAGCCATTTTACACAGGAAATGAGAAACCAATCTGCATGAAAATGCTATATATTCAGATCAAAAATATTTAGCCTTACTTTGAAAAGGCACAAATGGGACGAGACATGATATTGAATCATCTTCTGGAAGATAGGTTTTTCATCCTTTTTTAATGGGATCATAAGCGAATACAAAGTAAGCATTTTACTAGAAACAGAGAGTTCCATGAACTATAGATGAAACTAAATAAAACAAGCAAGAACAAATATTAAGAACTGTGTGCCTTAGGAAGCGACTTTCATTATATACAAGGTTTCCACTTTGTACGCTCATAAGCATTCATAGCCTGAGAGGTCAAAAGAAGGAAACCTTTTAAGTGGGGTTGGGTAATATCAGCTGAGAAACTATAAGATTTCATAAATCAGCAAAGATTGATGACTACATTTCTAGAAGTAAATGCAGAACAGCCTGGAATGACAACTTAGTCAAAAGGAAATCCATTGTATCAATTTCTGAAAAGAAAATTTTTAAAAAGTGGGCAAATCAGTCAAAAGTAAGAGTCTTAACAGACTTAAAGAATTTAGGTTCCATCCAAGGCCTTTACTAGTTTTCAGAAGTGTTTCTGTGGAACCATTACATTATTTCCTAATAACCAAATCCAGTTTCAGCCTTTTAACCATCAAGAGAGTCTCAGCTCATCTCCCCAAGTCATATTGCAATATTTTCCGTGAAAAATGTTGTTTAGAAGCCAAAAGTCCTTTCCCTCTGTAGAGCTGAAAGTTAAACTGCATATTACATTTAAAATAAGTCACATAAAGCATTTTCTAACACAATTCTTTTAAGATTGGTTGGAAATTTGAGATGTTATAACTCAGACATCAAATTACCTCTAAAATACTTTTGATATTTACATAAAACAATTTTGGACCTTTCCTGTCTGAGAAAAAATTTCAAGTTGAGCATCAAGTGGACATAATGCAGATCAAACAAACATCAACTCTTTTTTTTTTTCTTATTTTTTCTTCAAATGGCCTGTTGTTTCTCTAAGTGATTGGAAGAAAACATGAAGGTGACCAGTAATCCCAAATGCGGGAACTAAAAGGCGTGGAAAGGGTCCAAGAGAGGAAAAGGGTCCAAGAGTCCAGATGGCAGGTGTGCCTGTACCTCCACCCATCACCAAGAAATTACTTACATCCTGCAATGAAGAAATTCCACGTAAACACAAGTTCTTCTGCCCTCCTCCATGGAACAATCCCTGCTCTTCTGCCTCCAGAGATGTCTGAAATCATCATTAACCTGTCATGGACGTTATTGCTGTGTTATGTGCAGTCACACAAGTCTGTACTGCAGCAGTGGACACTTCATCAAGCAAGAAAGACTCACCCATTTTAGGAAAGTTGGTGAGAATCACATAATTGCTCCCAGTTTACAAGAACTTCAGAGCTTCCGAAGTTTCTGGGCTGCTAAGGGCCCTTAGGCTGCAAAAAAATCTTTGCAGACAAAAACAACCAAACAAACCAACAGGCCTTGAGATGTCACTTTTTGTCTTAATAAAAGCCTTTTGAATATTTCAGTGATTGTTTTCCATTTCTGGTCAGGCTTGTTCCCTTGTTCAACTGCTTGCAGACACTGAGATTCCACACTATTTTCTGTTATGTAGGTAACTTTTGATATCACCATGTAGTAAACGGTAAAGTGTCTGTACTAAGTAATAGGTAAAAATGTTGCTAATTCCAAAATTATGGGTCATGGTGGCTTGTATTTTTTTATCCACGGAAGTTCAGAGTAAGATGAAGTCCTGCTCTTCTGGAAATGAAAACCTACAAACCCAGAACCATCGAGTTCAAACAAACATACCTCTCTGTGCAGAGCCATTTCACATAGGCAGCTCTTGCACAGACATTTAGAACATCTGCCTGGGAAGCAGCCTAAGAGTGGCCCAGCAGAGTTGAATCTGCAGCATTCCCCATTATCCCTGCCAGGAAAACAGAAAACAGGGCATGGCAATCAGAGCCTATCCCACCCTCCAGCCGGGTGCACGGCAGCCAAGGGCACCAGACAGCCCAAGCCCAGGCATCAGACATATTCCTGGGGAAGGTGGTGGGCTGAGGATTGGCTGGGATATGAGTCTGTGGGTGGGTCCACCTTGGCAAGACCAATGGCCAGGCAGCACATACTGTGAGGAGCTGAAGACTGACCCTGCCGCGACATCACTGGAACAGGGGCTGAGAGCCTGGAGAAGGGGCTGACATGGGGTCCCAGGCCACGGGCAGGGTAGGGATAGTCCCAAGGAGCCGTGCAGGGACAGTCAGCATTTTGACAGGGACTTAACAATTTCCCAATTTTGTTAATTACCTTTGTGGTTGCTGGTGCACAATTTATTCTTAGTTCAGTGTAAGAATCCTTCAGGTAAATCTACCTAGAATATGGCAAAGGAATCCTTCTTCCAAGGAACTTAATTCACCTTGTCAGACAGACATTTCCTTAGTTTTTCTGGTTTCTCAAAAGAGTGGTTGTGACAAGGGGTTGTGCAACAAATACCGCACAGAAGAACATCGACATCAGCAAGGAGGGCGTGGAAAACATACCTATGTAGCATAAGTTTATTAATTGCCAAATAAATGCCAATTTAGCTAGTTTAGTTTAAGGTCATCAAGGGGCTTCTTTCCCACAGTCCTCCCATTTGAATGTCATGATTCTTCCTACTTGCCACTTACCTTTCCAGAGAGTCCAATGGAAGTCACTCCAGAAAACTCATAGCTGTTCATTACTTAAGAGTTTGTAGCTGTAAGGGCTTGAGAAGTCCCACCCTTCACCATACCAATGTGTGGAGTTTGCCAAAGTGTCAAAGGCCTTTTAATCTGTCAACACCATGGTAGCTATGATGGAACTAAACCCAGACTAACATGTTCTCCCTGTACAAAGACATTTTGTGGTTCAGACCCACACCGTGTATCCCTGTCAAGTCCACTGCATGCCAGAAGGAGGAGCTGTGTGTTGGTCCCTCTGCCTCACCACCGAGCCCTGCAGAGGCCTCATTCACTATTTCAGGCCATGAAGCAAACACAGGGACGCAACCAGACAGGTGCTTTGAGGTCTGTGCACCATTTTCCTCCTGGAAGGATGCCAGGCATTCAGTTGAGGTGTACACACATTTTATTTGGTTACATCAAAATTAAAGCACATACTCTAGACCCCAGACACACCTGAGAATTGCCATCCAAATTCTTGGAGGTGTCAGGTAGTTCTCAGAGGTGTTTCTCTCTTCTCTCATGGGAAGGAAAAATGGGGTCTATCCACTTTTGGATAATCACCTTTGGAACATGACTTGTTCTCATGCTATTCATCTGTTTATTTTCAGGCCTTGCAGTACACATCGTATTTTATCTTTGCTGCCATCTTTGTTCCTCCTAGGCAATCTTGAAATTTCTTGTACATTTCTTGATTCTGAGCTTTAGAGAAGAGGTCTCTCCAGTTCCCGACAATCCCTGTGTACAAGTACCAAAAACTGAAGGAAGCTGCTCCTGAGAGAAAATGCTATCTAGGCAGAAATGGGGTAGAGTCACTGACTACACAAGGCAGGAAGGATCTGATTTATTACCCTGAGAGATCTGATTATGTGGGACTAGCAAGGTAGCAAAGATTGGAAGTGAAGGCTTTAGCCAGACCACAAGGAGCATGGTGGGCTGACTGCATGCCCTCCCTCCCCAGAAGGGGCTTTCCAAGATGACTTCATGAAGATTTTACGCAAAAAAGAGGGGAATCTGGCGTTGTCACAAAGGAAAGCTCATTAATTAATTACTTCCTCTGAAGGGGGAAGGTTTTATGTGGTATGTGGTAGAGAGGAGAGTGGCCAAATCCCTGTTCCTCCAAGGAGTGGTGAAGGAAATTGATTTAAAAAAGCCCATGCCTGCAGTATTCAGACATCAAAGACTCTTGATGCCACGGGGAGCAGCTGGGCTGCCAGAACTCTGATCCTGGCTCCAGGTCTATGAGGGATCATATCTGGGTTCACCACTGACACATCCATTGAGAGGAGACATATTAAGCTCTCACTGCGTAGGTAACAAGAAGATGCCTATGAGGCCAGCAGAGTAGTGAGCAATGCATGTCCTTGAAGTTCAAGAGACTTTGATCCCATTAGCACACCTCCTCCAGAAGAGGACTTTGATGAAGTGACATGTGCAGCCTCAGCACCTGAACAACAGGAAACAGCCACACCACAACCCCTCTGCAAAGAGTAACCATAGAGCCCAGGCAGATTTGGTGCAAAATTGTTGGCATAACCTCACCAGTGTTGGCCCTCACCTTTGCACCTCACTTACCCAACTGACCGGGACTGCTACACAAAAAAAAGAGTAACACAGAAGCAATCACTGAGGATATTAAGCCTGGCACTCTGGTGAGTTTTTAACAAATAGCCCCCAAAAGCCATCAACAACAGAAGCATTTTGTACAGGTTGCACTACAGGAGAGAACTCACCGGGGCAGTCCAGTGAGTGCATGCCAAAGTAAAACATACTCAGAACTCCTTCTGGAGTTCTACTTTAGAAGGTAGATCCTCCACTTGCAGAGACTTACCCTTCCGGAAGAGGACATCCCCAAACTTTCCATGGGTTTCATTGGATTTCTCTTTCATAGCTTTGAAACTGGTCTTCTTGGCAATTCTGGAAAAATCTTCCTCACACACGGAGAATCCAAAGAAGGAAGCAATCCTTTTCATCCCCAGTATCGGGTCCTGCCCAAAGGAACATAGCACAGAGGTGAAATCAAAAGATCTGATACTGTGGCTGTGGCATGGAGCCAGCACCCCATGGGAAGCCCAGCAGAGGAAGATGTTTCCCACAATGTCACCAAGGAATTCTAAGAGCTCTTGCAGAAAACACTTCAAGCCAAGAAACCTACACATGGTGGCCTCAGCTTCAAGGCCTTTTCTTCTCTCCCAAAAGCTGTTCTTCTGCCAGATATAATTCTTTTCACAAATAGGCAAGGTTATCCTCCTCCTAACCTCCATAGTTTTCCCCCAAACAGGAAAGAGTAGCTCAGAAAGGCACACCCTTCTAAAGGGGCAAACAGTCTGTCCCAGGATTTTCTACTTCCCCACACCCATACATATCAAGAGGGATGCACAGCATACTCATCAGGGAAGAGTTGGTTGAAATACCACACCTCTTTGAGCTCCTCATAGCTTATTGTCATGATCCTCTCATTGTCGATGTATTTGTTCCATTCTGCTAAGTAGTCAAAGTAGGATCCCCAGGCCACTGCAGACGAAGAAGAGGCATAGCTATATAGAGTACTCCTTAATACAGGCCCTTGACCAAATCAGAGGAGTCAGCCCAGACAGCTCTCTAAGTGTGACATTAGAATGGTGAAGGGGTGACCAACTCAACGTGTCTGTTCCTTCTCCCCAGGTCAGTGCAGAATGCCCCAGCTCTGGCCACTTGATAGCACCAAACCACAAGCTCCATTGTGGGAACAGAAAAGTCAGGCTAAAGCTTTCTCATCATGCTTCTGTTCTGAATTAGAGACAAAACTCTGTTTCTCTGGTACTCCCTGTTTCTGCCGTAACGTGGGCCTGTCTGTCTGTTCTGGGAGTGCGCAGGATGCTGTGTATGCCCCTCATGTAAGAAGAAATGCTAAAGGATGCAGGGCAAAGTACATTTCCCATTCATGAAGTCTGCAAAGTATTCATCCCAGGAGGCGAAGGATGGCAGCTGTGGCAGGTTGTTGCAGAAGTGGAAATAAGAGACAGCCGTGTCCTTGGGGTTCCGAAGAAGCACAAGGATCTAGAGGAAGAAAACACATCATTTGACTGACCAAAATGCCATCTTCTCAACACATCACAAAGAATCATTGAAACTAGTTTGCAGTAGACCTCACCAAGTCCAACCATTAACCAAGCACTACCAAGTCCATCATTAAACCATATCTGTAAGTGCCAGATTTAAGCATCTTTTAAATACCTCCAGGAACAGTGACTCAATCAGTTCCCTGGCAGCCAGTTTTAATGCTCAACAAACATTTAGATCTGGATATTAGAAATTTTTTCTAATATCCAGATCTAAACCTTCCCTAGTGGAACTTGAGGCCATTTCCTTTTATTCTGTCACTTGTTACTCAGGGAAGAGACCAACCCACACCTGGCTGCAACCTCCTTTCAGGTGGTTGCAGAGAGCCACAAGGTCCCCCTGAGCCTCCTTTTCTCCAGGCTAAAACATTTCAGCCCCCTCAGCTGCTTTTCCTAAGACTTGTGTTTTAAACCCTTCACCAGCTCCAGTGCCTTTCTCTGGATATACTTCAAAGTCCTCCTTGTAGTGAGAAGCCCAAAACTGGACATAGTACCCAAGGTGGGGCCTCAACAGTGCCCAGTAAAGGGGAACAACCACTGCCCTTGTCTTTCTGGCCACACTATTATTGATCCGGGCTAGAATGACACAGGTCTTGTTGTCCACCCAGGCACACAGCTGGCTCATGTTCAGCCACTGTCAACCAGAATCCCCAGGTTCTTTTCCACTGGGCAGCTTTCCAGCCCCTCTGTCATTGGCCTGTACTGCTGCATGGGATTGTTATGACCCAAATGTAGGACCCAATACTTATCTTATTGAATCTCATACAGTTGGTCTTTGCTCACTATCTGTTCAAATCCCTCTGCAGAGCCTTCCTACCCTCCAGCAAATCAACACTCCCACCCATCTTGGTGTTGTCTGCAAACTTACTTGTCCACTAAAATTCACCAGACTATACAATTCTAGTCTAATTCCTTTTCTTGAGCTAGAAATCAGAACTTTGGCAGGTCACTTGCTGCCAATGTGGACTTCAGGCTGAAAAAGAGAAGCTCTTCCGTGATTATGATGAGACGGTTCTGACCTAGTTCCAATCCAGGCGTATGAGTTCATGATCTACTGAACAAGAGACCCACAATCTGACTGAAGATGCACCCTAGCTTCTCTCTGCAGTAAATTACATCTAAAATTCTCTTAGCCTCAGCCTGTGATGGGCTTTCCACAGGTACCTTGGTTTTGAAGGCAAGTTAGACAGAATAACTCCTTATCTTGCTCGGTTTTCTGACACAGACCTGGAAGCCTCTTTCTGAAGGCGATCTGAAGGGGCAATGACACCCACCTATAGTAACCTCTTGAGTCAGCAAAGCTGCTGCTGGGAGAGGATGTTTGTTCACAGCCTTAGCACACAGAGCTGTCTCTTCTACCTTGGAAATGTGACTGTGTATTGACCAGCTCAGGTGAAAATACAGAAAAGACATCTCACACAGAAGAAAGCCAGTTTAGGGTGGAAAGCTTTTGCAGTGTGATGCAAAGAGAAGACTCACCTTAGCCTTGCTTTGGAAAATTGACGGAGGCAGGTGATCAGGTCTCAGATGGGTTACTATAATTCTTCTGGAAGGCAGCTGCTTCATCCTCTTTAAAGAAAGTGAAAAGTGATGTGACAAGACAGAACCAGCATATTCAGTGACATGGGCTTTTTCAGTAATAGTGGGCCATAATAAAAGGTGAGACCAGAGAAGAAGTATCTTATCCCTTGGAAAACCCACAGGGGTGGACTGGTGGTGTAGGTTTCTGCCAACCTCAGCCACCAAGCACCATTTCACATGAGACAGACGTGAGGACAGGACACACAAGAAAAAGGTGTTACTGATCAAACTCACTGGGTCCAGGGCAGGAGGACTGTGTGGCTTCTTAGCCCTGTCTGCCATCTGAGGCCCTTATGTTGGGACACCAAGGGCAGTAGCACATGCTACTTGTGCAGATGATAGCTTAGGGCTTTAGGCTCTCCATTACCTCTGAGACTAGCAATTGTCTTTCAGTTATTACCTCCTGAAGGAAGAGCAGTGCCAATATTTTCACTTCCTGCTTACCTCATATATCCCGGGATCCCCAAATTCTAGACGTTGAAATGTCTGCAGCTTCTTTTCAGCATCTATTCTTTCTTTCATTTCCTCCTCTGTATATTTGGCATCTGCCAATGCCATCACCATTTGCTCAAGCCAATTGGTTCCTGAAAGGATAAAGACATCAGTAGGACATCCATTCAATTCACTTTTTCATGTAAACCTGGCTAACAGGGTATCCTGTCAAACTGATTTCAAGTGAACCAGTTCAGCTCTGTGTTGTACTTTAGCCTTTCAAGTATGTGTGCTGGTTTTGGCTGCAATGGAATTAATTTTCCTCATAGTAGTGGGTATGGAGCTATGGTTTGGATTTGTGCTGAAAACAGTGAGGATTACACAAAGATATTTTGCTTATTGCTAGGCAGTGCTTACACAGTGCCAAGGCCTTTTCTGCTTCTCACACTGACCCACCAGAGAGCAGGTTGAAGGTGCACAAGAAATCAAAAGGGGACACAGCTGGGACAGCTGAACCCAACTGACCCAAAGAATACTCTGTTCCATGTGGAGTCACACTCAGCAATAGAATTTGACTGAAGAAGGAGGAAAGGGAGATGCTGAGAGTTATGGCACTTGTCATATCAAGTAACTATCAAGGGTGATGGAAACCTGGAGATGGCTGAACATTTCACTGCTGCTAGGATACAATGAATGCCATATTTTGCTTCGCTTGTTCACACAGCTCTTGCTTTACCTATTTACCTGTCTGTATTTCAACCCATGACTTCTCTCACCTTTACCATTCTGTTTCTCTCCCCTACCCCCTAGGGGTAAATGAGTGAATGGCCCTGTGGGGCCAACTGAGCTGTGAGTTGCCATCTGAGGTTAAATCATGGCACTGAACAATAATCAACAAGGGTATGCAAAAATCAACAGAGACAGGGCTGTTAAGCAGATACTGTGAAGTGCTACCCTGCTCACTTCAGAATCACATCCCATCCCTCAGTAGAAGCAGAAGCAGACATTTGTTGCTTTTTTCAGCTCTGGCACCTTTTGGTTACCTCAGACTACTCCCTGTGAAAATTACTCAAGAGCAGTGTGGTTTCCCAGCACTGGGCCAACTGAGTAATCTCTTGGCTATTTCTGCTCTTTGGGCTATTTCTGCTCTTTCTTGTCTTTGGGAACACTCTGTTCCTTTTTCCCAGTACGTTTCAGTTTATGGTCTCTTCATGACTGACAGAATTTAGCCTCATGCCCAATTCCCAGCTAGGCTTCTGTCACTGGCACCAGAAGGGTCATCAACCAAGCCACCAGACTGTCGAGTTCCTGACACCATCTTTGCACTTGGCCTCTACAACCTGGCAAAACTGGTGGATGAGGGACTGGGCTTGGTGAGCCAAAACTCAGTTTTCAACTAACACTTCCTGCAGTGTGTAGGTGGGTCCTCACACATTTAAACCATTTCTGCCTATGTACGGCTCTACAGGATGTACACAAAGTGGACATGACAAGGATCAACTTCCTCTTTTCCAGCAAATAACCTATTAAGATATTTTAGTAAAGTCAATAGGAAAAGAAAAATTAAGGAATCTGAAGTGCCCACCATGAAAGAGAGAGAAAATATCAAAAAATCAGGGTGGCATTGATGTATTTCCTTCCATTTAGATAAAAGAGAATCACCTGAATTCTGCAATGCAGCAAGAATATGGAAAAGGCCGTTCTTCTGCTCTCATTAGCAGGATATATTCCCTGTATTGCACTTGAAGAGATTAGGGTAATAACACACTTTCTTGTATTAGCAAGTGTGGTCAGAATACCAAGAATGAGATTGTCCTGCTTTATCTGGCACTGGTGTGTTCTCCATTTAAATACACCATTTGTGCTGCCTGCTTTGAAGGAGAAATTATTTTGAAAATCTGAAGAAAGTCTTGCTGAATTTCCATTAAACTGCTGGGAGCTGGAGCAGAGGAAATGAATAGAAAGGTTTGGTTTGCTCAGGTTGGAGATAGAAGAAAAAAGGCATGGGAGAATCTCACTGCAGTCTTCTACTACTGGAGGTTGTAATGAAGACACATCACCTATCAAAACAAGGGGATGTTTGACCACATTGATGTAAAAACAAATAAAACCCCACAAAAACACACACACACACATCCTGCCCCCCCAAACACTATCGTAGGAAATTAGTGAAAAAGATTTTCAGTGGATGGTGAACCTCTGCCCTCAAAAGTTTCAAAACCCCTCTGGACAAGGCCTTGAGCAACCAAATCTAACTTTGAAGGTTAGGTCCTTCCCCTGCTTTGAGCAGGAGGTTGTATTGTTTGACCTCCAGATAGGCCTTACAACTCAAATTTGTGATTCTGTGAAGTCTGATGTCATCATAATCTTTTCTCAGGAGTTACTGTTGTATTAAGCCATGGCAAGAAATAATCAACTTCTGGATTGCAGCGCTGTGCACTTGACTACTGATCAAGAAAGAAACACTCACCTGATTTAGGATAACCTACTAGAATCACATCATCGCTCCTGGCTTCAAAGGATTTCAGAGCTTCCAAAGTCTCTGGGCTGCTGATTGAAAATGAGTATAAAATACCTCTGTAGGAAAACAGCATGTCTTCTGGAGCCATCTTGTCCTCCTCTGAAAAACATTTGTCCACTATTTCAATGATTCTTTCACTATTTCTGGTCATGTTTGTGTCCCTGTGTGACTGTTCCCAAACAGATATGGGCTGTCTTTCCACAGTGCAGAAAAGCTCTATGCAACACCTTATTAAATAAGACAGGGTGTTCACTTAGGGATAAAGGTACAAGTCACTGATCAACTCTGTATGCTGTTAACACTTTCTGACATTACAGAACTAGAGACTGATAATAGTGACATATGGGCTTTGCTGCAGCTAGGAAAAGGATCTATTGGGGCAACAACCAACAGGACTAGAAACATTAAATGAAATCATAGAACGACCTATAAATAATATTCCCTGAAACAGTTTTAACTGGTGAGCAATGCAGTGCAATTTACCAACTAGACAAGCAGCATGTAGTAGATACTTGGACAGTGGAGCTCAACCTGGCTTGCTATTGACTCCATTAATGGATACACATCCCAGGATATACGTTCCTTAACAGGCAATGGCTTTGTCCTGCAGCCAGTCACTGTAACATCATCACTTTAGGCAGTGTCTCCAGAGCTAAAGACAGGTACCATCTAAATCACACTTTTCATGATGAAATATCCACATTTGAGAATTTTATATCTTCAGATCCTTCAGAATGGTCTCTTTCATGTGAAGATCTAATACTCAGATTCTGCATTGGTGTGAATCAACTTCTACCTTCACTAGTTCCGTTTCATGCCTCTCTCCTCATGTCCATGATTTAATCTTTGGGTGAAATGTTTCTTTATGGGGCTGATATTTGTATTCTGACTGATTCCTTTTTAGAAGACAATGAGAGATGGAGAAATAGGTATTTCCACAGGTCATCCCCACAGAGACAGGCAATACAGGAAGGCAGAATCACCCTGTGAAGGGGCCTTTCACTCTCTTTCATGCCCTTGAATACAGTATGGGTCTTGTTCACTACCCATGTATCAAACCTTTGTATCATACCCTTGTCTTTCTTAAATGGAGGTTAGACACTTAGTAAACTTATACACAAGCTTCATTAAGCATGAGAAGGTGTCAGATCAAAAGCATAATTGTAAGACCTGGAAGATTGCTTAAAGTTATGTACAAATAATAATTTAAGATTCTTTTTCTCATCTCCCAAAATGCAGAAGCATCAAAATAAACAATTTTATTGGATATATTTTCTCTATCAGCGTTATTTTATGCAGAAA
>VZRZ01000008.1:661903-696915 GCA_013398175.1 Climacteris rufus | reverse complement strand
GGGGCGTCTGTTGAGGCCGTGTGGCTGCAGTGGCTCCCCCGTGGCTGCAGGGGCAGAGCGGCTGCAGTGGCTCCCCTGCGGCTGCAGGAGGCACTGTGGGCTCAGGCAGCTGCAGAGGGCAGCGGTGCTGAGCCCTGGGCACCCATGGGGAGGAATGCTGGCCTCAATGAGGGAGAGAAGGTGGAGGGAGGTGGTCTCAGGTTTCCCCTGGCTCTCACAGGTCCCGTGCAGTATCCTGGCAATGGCAGCAGATGAGGTTCCGGTCCACAGCCAGGAGGTGCTCACTCTGGTAAGAGGGAGGAGGTGGGGGACTGGGTTTTCCTGAGGCACCCATGCAGATGGTGAGGATCTCTCCCCTGGTGAGGGTGGGTGTTGGAAAGTCCCAGTCCATGGGCCACTCCTGCAAGCGGTGGCTTACCGGTGGTAAGGGGAAAGCAACAAGGAACATTCAGTACTAGCAGCAAGTCCTCTGGGCAGAAAGGAGTTCAGCTTCAAACCCCCACACTGTCTCTCCTCCAAAAAGACTAGGCAAAGACTGCTCACACCCAGCTAAGAAACTTCTGAAACCCCCACTGCTTCCCCCTCCCTGCCCAGAGCCATTAAGGCTCTGACTACATCTTTTGTCTTCTTAAGAACCAGCCATTTCAGGTCCTGGGCAACTCCCTCTACTCTCACAGGTTTCCTTGTAAGCTAACAGACGGGAGAAAATTCCCTTGAAAAAAAAGAAAATAATAGAAACACACAACAGCATGGTAGTACAAAAAGCAGAAAAGGCCTTGCCTTTGGGTAAGACCTTTTCAGCAATTACAAAAACATCTCTATATTATCAACCTGTTGTTCAGTACAAATCCAAAACACAGCCCCATACCAGCCACTGTGAAGAAAGTTAACTCCACCCTAGCCAAAACCAGCACAAGAGAAGAGCCCTTTCTGGTTCATTCTGTGTTACAAATTTCACCTACAGTTTTGCAGACCATTGTAGCACAGATTTACACTCTGAGCTTGGAGCAGACCCTTTGCAGTAACTCCAGACAAGCCACTTCCATGTAGTAATAGGAATTCATTATAAAAAGAGGCTCACTGGGAAAAGACAATAATGGAGGAAAGAAGGATAAATAGATGCATCTCAATTGAAAGAAAGGGAAAAAAACTATCAGGAAACAAGGTATAGGATAAAACAGCAATTCGTGAAATAAATATTTCTTGCTTTCATAGTTCAAATATTCCCTGACTTGTGTTTGATATAGCTAGAACACTATTACAGGCATCTCTCAGGCCATAAAAATTTCCAGATTCCACCATTATTCCCTAAGGAGTTGCCCTTGAGATAAACAAATATGTAGCTTTTATTTGAAAAACTGAGCAAAACTCTCTACCATTATTAAAGCTACTCCATTCACACCTTCTCACTGTATTGAAGTGTGTCTTGGATTCATTATCTCTAGGTTATTATGCAGACAAAAACAAGAGTACACATTTCCTGAAATACAAACGCATATAGATTGCAAAGATGAAATAGGCATGACTATATTGGGTGCTATGCACAGCCATGAATTCCTTATGCCAACATTTTAATCTAGGACAATGGAAATCAGAGCTGTTCTAAGCATGTGATCATATACTTTCTGTAATGTTATTTACTTGACAATCAGAAAAACCCATCATATTCTGGGAGATTTGGGGACAAAATACTTCTTATTCTACTGTGGGGATATACTGAGACAAAAATACTGACCTGAAAGGAAGAATGAATTCTCTACACTGATAAAATACATGTGGCGGGGGGGGGGTTTCCGTTAGATATTTTTACTTTTATTTTTTACATTTATTTTTACTTTTACTTTTATCTCAGTGGGTCCATTTCACACACTAAAACAAAAAACAAAAAAAAGGAGGAGCAGAAGTAGACGTCATATTCCATAAACTTGTACAACTCATTGTACAGAAGGAAATATACCTTGATTATACTAGTTACAAATGGTAGTTAACCTGTTCATTTTCTTCTTAAACTGCCTGTCAGCTTTCTGCTGTTTCCCACTTCTGCTCATCCAGGCATTAAAAATCCAATTTTATTTTGCAGACTTCAGTTTCTCATAAGGACTTATACATTTGACTATCAGTTTATCCAGGTTATTTATTTTACAGAGGTATTTATGAGGCCACTTGTCTATTAGAGTCCGTAACACATAATTGTAAAAATGACTTTAATCTCTAGCTTCAGTTACAGGCTGGTGTCCTAGGTAACCCAAACAATGTGTATTGTATTCCATATCTGTGCTAGGCCAACCTGCCCAACATTGTTACTGTCTCTTGAAGACCCAAGGGTCGGGAGCAGAGCTGGGATGTCTGGCCCTGGGTTGGTGACACAGGAGGTGCCAGCGTTCCTTTGATAGTCAAAGGACACTCACACAGACCTTCTTTCTCTTCTCACTGAGCTACTGAAAATCTGAGGCAGCGCAAGGCAGGTCTACTTTGCCTTTTCATTTTTTTTCCTGGGCTTTGGAACACCTTTTTGGCCATGATTGCCGGGGGTAACTCACGTCTTTGGAGCCAGAACCACAGGGGCCAGGGCTGCGGGTTTTGGTGCCCAGCAAGTCCATTTTCTTTCCCCACAGCACAGCAGCAGCAACTTGGAACTGCAGCACTGGCACCAGCTGGGTTCAGCTGGCAGAAAAGAAGCTGAGAAATTGACATGGCAGGTTCGGAGCTGCACCGGACAGTGCCAGCACCCCAAATCTGCTACCAGCAATTTTTCATAAGCTCTCACCTTGCTGGTTTTTTTTCCATGGGGAAGGTTGATCAGAGTGGGGCTTCTCTGTAATCTTGGCTTTGGCTGTTGGACCACGCAGTCTTTTACAGATGCCACCATACTGGGAGAGGGGCTTCTCCGCCTTTTTTTTCAGTGTTCCCAGAGAGTCCACAGGATTCAAGATTTTTGCATCTGGTGATTATTTGCTGTTATTTTGCCTGTTGCTGTTTTGGTTTTTAGTAAACTGTTATTTTTTCACTTATCTCTTCTTGCATTTGTCTCTCCTTATTGGTGAAAGGGGATTGGTTGAAACTAAAAGAGGAGATAACTCAATTTGGACCATCCAGTCCTTAAATTGTCTTAAACCAAGATAGCTGGGTACTCAGAATAAGGAATGGATTTCAAATTGCATTCATTCATGCAGTATTTTAAACTTTTCTGCTCCCCAGGTGTGACATTTTATTGCAGATAACATAGAAAAAATGCCTTCTGGAATCCGTCTTTAATGGGAGAATTTGAAGCGTGGCTAGGAACCGACAGTTTTTCATTATGCACAATGCATTGCTTCTATAGTGATGACATTACAGAGAAAAATTTTGTGTGGCTTTTAAAATCAGCTTTCTGGAGGAAAACTTTGGAGTTTTGAAGATAATTATTGCTAAAAAACCCAGTTTAGATTTCAAATAGATGTGAAATTGATAGTGTGATTCAAATGCAGAATAAAAAATGTTTTGTGAAGTAATTGTTGAGATTCAGCTGCTAGTTATGAAATTGTTCAGCAGACGTTGAAATAGTCAAGTCAGGCTGATTTTAGCTGCAGTTACAAATTATTTTGCCAAAAGATGGAAGTATTATTTTTTCCTTCTTGATGAGTATTTTGAAATCTATTTTACTACTTCATATTTACAGGCCATTTCAGAGGAAAGTGTTTTACACAGGGTGTTCAAGTAGATGTCTAGAAGTCCCCTGAAAAGAATAGGGAAAAATTCAGGCTTTACTGCATTTCAAAGAACTGATTTAGTTTCCCTGTGTCTTTTTTTACTGAGAATCTATATATTGGCATTCATTCTACTTTTAAAAAATTCAAGAACTATCCATTTACCTTTCTAGGACTACAGGTTAACAGGAAAGCAATTTGTTTTTTTTTTTTTTTTTTTGGTTTTTTTTTTTTTTTTTGCTACATTTTGTGAGGATCCATTATCTAATACATCCAACACATCACATGTCACTTTCTGCTACAGACAGTTGGCTGCCATGGTGATAACTGCTATTAAAAAGTAAAACTAGCTCACTAGAGGTTTTTGGCATTTTGTTAAATGCATCATTTTCTGCATATTTTCATGTAACTTTTTTCTTCTTAGTCTTTCTTACTTTTTAAAACAATATTTTGTCCACTACATAATGACCAAGAAAAATAAAGAAGACTCAGTATCTGCTATTAGTTCTGCTATTGCCTACTTGTGCCCTATTTCTCCCTTGCTGTGTTTAGAGATCTTAGCTGCTGACAGAACTAAGATGTTGTCTGTATGATTGTCAGCTCAGGGATTGTAGGTGAAACCCTTCAAATTCAGTCAGAATTTTGCAGGCAGTATTGGAGGGTAGCAAGATATTACCTTATGCTTTTTTAAATTTACTTTGTCTGAAAACAAACAGATCCTTGCATGCCCAGAATGTCTAGCTACTAATATTCTATCACTAACCACAACCATCAACTTTTTATGCTGTTTGCAAAGAGAAAGACAGATACAGCTCTTGGGAATAAACACCAATGGTGGGATTCACATCATGATTCAAAGTACTTGTTATTCAGTTCTCCCTAAAACAGATGCCTGAGGTAAAACCCAGTTTTAAACACAGGGACTTATTGGCACTGTAGACACAACAGTGTGCAAGATAGACAGTTGCTGACAGATATGAGACGGGACTTACTTAGGATGGAGGATTGTAAGGGAAACAACTATTTCTTTGAGCCTGCAGTCATTTTGTATATATGGATTGTGCCTTTCTCTAATGGGTCTAGTATTGCATTTATTTTCTTTCTTACTTACCTCTCCCCTAATTAGACAATGAGTTGAAGAAACAATCACACATTCTAGGACTGTACATGACATATCATTATATAAAGAGCTAAACATGACAGAATGTAAAATAAGGCCAATTGATATTGTGTCAAACAGAAGAAAAGGTGTGGCAGACTAAGACCTTCCCTGGGAAGAATTTGAAGCATAAATGTAGATATATTCTCCTTGAGTTCCTTCATGCTAAAAAATTCCAATAAAGTGTATTGGATGTTGCTGATATTGTTATCTGGAGGCAAAACCCAATACAAAAGAAGAATGTGAACAAATGAGATTGGATCTGAAATCTGAAAAACAGTGCAAGAATCTACATCACTAGAATAGAGCAGGCCTGGCTGTTGAGGTCAGGATTACACAAATAATCATCATCTGGGTAAAATATAGTGTCTTGTTATTCTGTTTTTTATATCTGGTAGCAAAGTAAAATCCTCTTGCGTTTTACTTGATATTACAAGCACTTGTGATTACTGAAAAAACAGCAAAGAGATGTCACCAACATTCAAAACAGGTAAATGACACCAAATGTCAAGAACTAGATATTTTTATGAGCTGATCAGCTGAATTGCTTTAAAAAATCCGTGACTCTATTGTTTGTAATGGGACTCCACACACCCTGCTCATGTGTAAAAGTGTATTATTAATTATCTTGATATCAAAATGTGCTTTCAGTAGAGAGAGTCTTAATAAAAGCAAAGAGAAAAAGGAAAAAAGAAAAGAAATGGCAAGATAGAGTGGTCTGAATTTATTTACTTGTATTTCTGTGGCCAGCTGCTGTAATCTGGAGAATTTTAGGTCATCTGATCCATCAGATTGGGTTGTCAGATACAAAAAAGGATTTTTCATAGTCATGGTCCTGTCCAAACCTGCAACTGAAGGCCAAGCGTGTGATGCTAGCAGCCATTCCAAATGTCAGTAGTCACTTTTGTGTGGAAAACTGAATCAAGTTCATACAGACAAGATAAAGAAAAACATGATGGTAAAACAATGGGATGAGGAATAGGGAGAAACCCTTTACAAAAGAAAAATCTCAAAGTTCTTATTTTGTAAAGAACATGCAGATGCATATCCCATTAAGTAACTATTTTAACGTGTGAAAATTCCCATAGGTGAATATAACACCTAATTCTCAGAAAACCCAGCCACTCATTCAGATAGTTGTTGATGAACCCAAGAGTCACTTTTTAAATTACTTGAAATCATTTCTACACAAAAGCTGACTTTAAACTGCATTAAAAAAAAAAACCCAACGAAATAAAATTAAAAAGGATGTTTACATAACAGCTATGCCAGTTTAAGGTCCCCCTATAAAAACCAAATTGACCATGCAGCCTGGTGCTACCACCACATAGGGAAAGCAGGAACACTGGTGCCAGGAGAGTTAACATCACATGGCAGACTGGTGGCATGATGCCCCTTGGTTAGATTTAAATCACTCCCCAGCCATCATGGTGATGCTGTGTTATAAAGAATCACAGAATAGTCTAAGTTGGAAGGGACCCAGAAGGATAATCAAGCCCAACTGTTAAGTGAATGGCCCATACAGGGATTGAACCCAGGACCTTGGCGTTATTAGCACCGTGCTCTGACCAAGTGAGCTGATAGGAAATGGTCTTCAAATATTCTGTAGGAAACCTCACTATAGGGGCAGTGCCATGGTGCCAGGCAGGCCTGCTGCTCTCTGGGAAGTGGGAGCAGAATGTGGTCCCCATGGCAATGGGCAGGGCAGGGCCCAGCTGCCAGGGCCCATCCCACATCCCGGCCAAGAGCAGGGCAGCCAGGAATGTCGGGGCAGCCCCAGCTCAACACCTCCCTGGGGACAGGGACAGACCAAACCCCCAGGCAAAGCTGTCATCCTGTGTGGGTGGGCCTGGCTTGTTGTGGCCATGGTCAGGCAGGGCAGGGCTGTAAGGAGTTGGAGACTACTTTGTGTGGGACCACTAGGGCAGGAACTGACAGCCCCAAGGGGCTGGAATTGACCCCTGGCCTTGGGCAGGGGAGGGGAAAGATACAAGAACAATAAAGCCATTAACTGCCCTCAGGGCCCTGACAAACAGGAGGCAAAGATCCTCTGCAAAAGGATGGTGAAGTTCTTTACTTAAGATCTCTAATGCCCATATTTTTGTAAATGCAATGAAAAATAACAAACCATGCCTTTTTACAGCCTTTACATATGAATTGAAATGAGTTTTAAATACGTTAAGTAAATTATCAACCCTAAATACCTGTTGTAGTGTTTTCCCTCAATTTAATACACACCCATAAATATTTCAACTCAACAGGAAAAGCTCTAGAGGAGCAAATACTGTGAAAATACCTGGACTGCAAGAATTCTTCGGGGTCTGCAGGAAGAGCACCACATCCACACGCACAGTCATACACACAAAGATTTAATAATTGAGGCTCAAAGTGATAAATTTTCTTTTTTTATATTAAATTTAGACAGCTGTAAGGAAAAAGAATATGTATTCTTAAATGTCATGTAATAATTTCCGGCTTACTTTTCATTGCATATTATTGAAGCCCCCAAATTATGAGTAGAGGTTATATTGCAGATTTAATATAAGCTTGGGCAGCTAACAGACCTGTTATCCAAGTTCTGCAAGAAGTGAAAGAAAACCAGAAAACACACAAAGAAAAAATAAAGTATATTTTTTCAGAGAAGACTTACAAAATAGCATTTCTCTTAAATAGAAACATCTTTAGCAATGGAATGTCTCTCATGATGTAAACTGCTGTGATGCAAACTGTCATGAAATAAATTATAGGGAAGTCTATGTAAGGAATTGAAGTTAGCAGCTGTGTATTTCTTTTCTGTAGAGTAATCTGTTATGTTTCTGCCTCACTTTGGAAAATGCAAAGGGAAAAATGTATTTTGGTTATAAAGGGAATTAAAAGATGAATGTTTCCAAAGGAACAGAAAATGATAAAAAGAGACCAAGAGCAAGAAATTTAAGATTTTCATTTCTTGTGCGTATATTGATAAACAATAGTTAGTCCTTGAATTAGGTACTGACTCATACTCCTATTCTGTCTGAAGAGTATGATTATTGCTTGACATATTGAGAAAGCATAAAATGTAAAGATTAGACATTAGCTCATCTTTTTTAGTTTGTGATAAATGCATGTTGTAAATTCAGACTACTTTATATGTATTATGCACATGAAATGCAAATAGAATGGCAAAAGAGTTCTCATTTCAAAACTAGCGAAAGAAATGATGCTTCATTGTTGCACTGTCATCAAAATATTGCTTTTGTTTTACTATAATTGCTCTATAAAACTATCATGTGAAAGTTGCTCTTAAGTTTAACAAAACAGAGCAGTACATTCTTCCCCCAAAAACCCCAGCACAAATCGCTTTGTCTCTTTAAGGATTCAATAATTCTTTATTTATTCGTCCATAATAACACTGATTATTACTATAACAAGTTTAGTTTTCAATCCAAAATTTGTGTACACATGAATATGGCTTTTTACTAAGTTTGAAAAATTATACTTTTGCATCTTTAAAATAATAATACACCAACAACAAGAAGTCCATATAATGATATAAGGTGCATAGTGAAATATTGTGAAATTATATGGTAAATATGTTAAATGTCTGACCCTACACCATGATTCACATAATATCACAGGTAACTGAGTCAATGTAAGCCGAGCCTTCTAGGGGCCTGAGCTGATCTGGACAAACTTGTTGACAGACTTTCCCTGACTGCTGTGCTCTGATCATTAATAAAGTGGAAATAATTTCTGTTTATTTAAAATGTGGAGGCAAAAATTTCATTGATCTTCTGGGCACTTAAAAAGCTTTCTGTGCCTTATCTTATACCTGTGAGGCAGAAACGGGATGAGGACTTTTGGTTCTCCTAATGTAGCAACTATGTGAAACAATTAGGGCTACAATCCAAAAAGCACTTTAAAGAAATTTTCTTTTAACCTTGAGATGTATAACCAGTGGAAATTCTGAACTCAAATGGTCAAATGGAAGATAAACCACATAATAATAAATAGCAACATTGTAAATATTTCAAAAAAATATTTCTTTTCCCTATCTATTAAAAAACTAACACAGATCAGGCAAAGATATTCAAACAATGATTCTGCAGAGGGAAATAGAAATCATCAATTCATGTGCATTCGTTCTCATGTATTTCATGTTCTTTTATTAGTTTAACTGCATCATATCACAGAAGCTTTCTAAAGACAGCTCAATCATTTGTTTAGTGTAATCAGAAATATGCATTAATTGAAAATCATTGTTCTGTTTAAAAATGGAAAATTGAAAAAAAAGTTATACATATCTTTAAAGATCGATTTTGAACAACATCGCATTGGTTTATAACCTTAAGACTGCTTCACATACTTATGATCAAGATATATCATCATCTTATATCTGTTTCAGAGCATATGAGAGTACATATGCAATGTGGTGCCTGTGTGATTCAGTACTGTTAGTAGTAGACAAACAGCTACACCACCAACCTCCAATCCCTGAACAAGTGACTGATAGAATTTAGAATGGAAGCATCACCCTGAAACAGGTTGGGAGGATTTTTTATACACTTTTCATATAGTATCCTTGAGAAACCCTTTCTGGAACAGCATACTTGACAAAAAACATCTCTGAGCTAACCCAGCATGGCCGCTTCTAAATGTTCTGATATTCACACATGTATGTGTCTTCCCTTAACTATCATGAAGTCATGCTGGCTCAGAACCTTTCTAGGAGACCTTTTTAGCATGCTCACACTGAGGAGGTTCAAAAGAAGAACTAAACCAGGACTCTTTATCCCACCCTAGAGGATCACAGGAAGAGCTCATTTCCTTTTCTAGCAGCCTGACTGTTTCACCAGTTGACAACAAAAAATGGTAAAAAGAAATCAGGAACAACTTGCTTTTCAAAATCTGAGACACAAGTAAAAATTAAAAACAAATTCAACAGGCTTTTGATCTTAATTGGCCAAATCCTTTCAACATGTTTTAGGAATGTGATGAAAGCTTTTTATTTTGCTGTGTCATTTTAAAAAATTGCAAATTTGTGTACCTTGTGACAAAATGTGCAGATTAAATATTGCCATTTATCTCTAAATGGGCACAAGCATATAGAACACATATACAGAAGCAAAAAACCTTCACATTATTTGTTTCCAGACTCAGATAAAACCTATATGGATTTTTTTTTCTGTCTTTCTGTCTCAGATTCTTCACAGGGTCTTTGTCTAGATGTCTGCAAGTGATGAATGCAGTCAGAGTAAGTGGAGAATAAATATTGAATGTGGTGCCAACTACACAGAGCAGTCATGAGTTGATGATTTGGCAACATTCAGTAAAACTGAACAGAAGTTCTGAAGCCCTGCTGCTCAATAGACATTTTTCATACATCTTCTCATCAATTTATACTGAGAAAACCAAGCATGTGAATAAGAGTACTTTAAAGATGTCACTTTTCTCTGAAAAAAAATACTTTTCCCTAAACAAACAATAAATAGATTTAAAAGGAGTTCTATGATCTGGGAGATATATGCTGTTTTGCAAATTCCACTAGCAAAAGAGGACACTGCTGCATTTTTCTCCACTTTTTTTTTTTCTTTTGTTCCTGGGCAATAACACTGAGATATCCTTTGCTGGACAATGTAGACTTCTTAGAAGCAGAATTAAGGATTCATTTCTGCATCAGAAATAAGGCTTCCACTACAGTATAACAAAGTATGATGAAGTTATTTGTCAAAGGGTAAAAACTGATTTTGGGTTCACCATGGCTAAATTCATGCAGGGCTCTAGCTGGATGTGTAATACCATGGCCTTACTGTTTATGAGGCAGCAGCAAACCATAGATTTGGCAAATTAGGAGCAGGGAAGATAAACATAACCAACCCCATAGACCACAATTCGGAATTAAGATCTTTGTAATTCACAGGCCTATCATGCTTTGAAGGAAAGATATGCTGGGGAAAGAAACAGCACTAAAGACTACCGACTAGAAGTAGCCACAGAATTTCCACTAAATATCTGTTTATCCTGCCGAGGAAATGTACCGTGCAGTGGCACCTCAGGATCTGATGTCTGCAGTACTTCAGCAAACAATATTTAACCATTTAACCTCCGGCTGCTAAGGGTCAGCCAACACTCCATAGGGACTCACTTTCAGAAAATCTTTGAGTCTGACTGGATGTGCGTAGAGCTTGAATGTCGCAGTAACGACACGAAAGAAGGAGACAGACACCTGTTGAGCAAAGAACAAACTCCCGGCTTCCCCCGCCCATCTTTATTTTTTATGTGTCTTATAAGCCACTGTGGATTGGAGGAGACAAAGAGCTTCCCCTCAATCACACTGGTCAAAGGAAATGTCCATCAAACTTCCGAGCCCAGGAGAAAGGCATGTAAATAAAAAGATACCATTACAATAACATGGCTATGTTTACAGAGAATGTCTGAGAACTAGTTACAAAAGAATGATAACATCCAGAACTGCAAAATTGAGGGCAACACTTGAATCCGTTTAGCAGTTTTTGTCCCAAAATAGCAGAGAAAATAATGAAGTGTGTGGTTTTTTTAATCGACCTTTTTCTTTCTGTGACAAGATATTTCTTTCAGATTGCCTTAGGAAGACAAGCCTTAGGATGAAGAAGATGCTGGAAAAGATTTGATATGAAAGAGATCAGAACTGTTTCAATCAACTCAGCTTCACCTTTTCTTCCTTAAGTAGCTTGTGAGAAGGGCCATATTCCTTAAAGTCAGAAATAATACTGTTCTTGTGTTCAGGCTAAAATATGTTCTCTGCATTACTTTTCTGTGTAAGCCTGCATCAAATAAAGACTCCAACTGTGTGATAATTACAAAGTAGTAGAATTGCATTTGTTGGAATTGTTAGAATTCTTACCATAAGCTTAAAAGTATACCAACACTTATTCATAAGCATATTCACATGCAAAACTCCCACTCAAGTCATAAATCATTAATGGTCTACACCTTGACATAATAAAAGATGTTATTATTATTATTGATTCCTGGTAAAATCATGCTGTCAAGATTGCATTCTTGCTCGTAAGGATACATTTGTGTCAGGACTTCTTACCTTAGAAATCCCTTTGAAATAATTTAATTCACAGTTTTTTCTTGTTATTGCATTATTTAGCCACAGGGAGAAATAGTAGAACATTGTTATTTCAGCTTTGCCTCTTTAATAGACTTCTTAACTTGAAAAAGAAACTTATTGGTATTTCTCCTGCTTTCTAAATGAAAGAAAATCTATGTTTTAGGAAATGCACAAATCAAAGTTAAATGTAAAGATGCAGTGAAAGGCAGTATCATGCAGCGTATGATGGAATTGCAAACTAAGCTGAAATCAAGCGTTAATTTAGTCATTGGAGTGAACCTTTGGAGATGGTCAAATGAATATGCTGTCTTTACTTATAAATTGTCAATAAAATTCCTCGAGTGTTTTTGTTATATGTTTTAATAAAATTGTGGACTCTAATACAATTGTAAAGAACAGAACTTTATTAGGTGAGAAGCAAATGAGATGCCTGCCTCAGGCTGATAGAGATACATAAATAGATATTAAACCAGCAGGATCTCAGATCAGAAAAAATCAAAACATTTTAAAGGCTGTGTAAACTGGTAATATCACAATATCTGTATTCAACACCCTGCTTTTTCAGAGGTCTTTCAAAAAGTTATCTCAGATGACTGCTGTTGGTTTTATCTAAGGCTGGGAACACTGAAAATACCTGAATACAACTTAGGCTTTTAAATGTAACCACTGTCCAAGATCAGGCTTTAAGATGGTAACCTTCATGCCCCTTAGGACAGTTCTGCACAAAAGGGCACTAAAAGCACATTGTTCAGTATTCCACTGTGTCATGGTTTGAGCTCTGGCCAAACGCCAAAGCCCCCACAAAAGCCGTTCTCTGCCCTCTGTAGCTGGACAGGGGAGAAGAATTTTTTCCAAGGTGAGATAAGGATACTGAGAGAGAAAAAAACCTCTAATTAAAGAAGGCTAAAACAGGCTCAAAACTTAAAAGTGATAAGTGAATTTATTACAGACTTAAAGGAGTAAGCAAAACATTCTCTTCAACACTCTCTCTCACCCCAAAATGGATCCCTCCCTCCTTCCCTCAGAAAGTAAGGAGAATCAGGGGGGGCAGTTTCCCAGTTAGTTCATTGGCAAAATATCTGGAGAGGAGGCAGTTTCTTCTCTTCTGTTCTCGCAAGCACTGTGTCATTTTTGCACAAGTTATGTTTTCCCTCTTGGCAAGCAGCCTGCCTGGTCACCGCTGCCTGCTCTTCCTCCCAAGGCCAGGCTGGTCCAATCTTAGGGTGGGGGTGAAACAAGGCTTTTTTACCACAGATGACTCCCTCAGTCCCCGGGAACAAAGGCCTTGTTATCCGCGTCGGCCCCCTCCAGACCAAAGTCCCTCCTGTAGAAGTCCACCCCTCCTGCTCCGGCGCGGGGTGGATCTCTGCCCCTTCATGGACCCTCAGGGTGCAGGGCAACACTGCATTAGTACAGTCCTTACCACAGGCTGTGGAGATGTCTCTTAGCTTCGATGTTTGAAGCACCTCCTCCCCCTCCTTCTTCTTCTGACTTTGCTTTGGTGTCCATATCTGTTGTTTCTCCTACATGCTGTACTCCTTCTTCCCTTCTCCCTGCTGTACTCCCTTCTTCCCTATCTACACCTACTAGCTACATCTACATGGCGTGCGCACACGTACTACTGTGACTCCTTCTTAAATATGTTGTCACAGAGGCGTTACCTTCTTCTCTAATTGGCCCAGCCATGGCTACAGCATGTCCATCTTCAGAGCCATCAGGGATAGGCCCTGGCTGGACAGCCGTGGAAGCTTCTGGCAGCTTTTTACAGGAGCCATCTTTCTGGCCCCTACCACGCCCAAAAAGCCAGACCCCCTGTCAAACCACCACACACTGCAGACACACACAAGAGACGCTTATGCACACACCTTCATATTGACACATATACTGTCAAATTTCCACTTTGTTGGTTTTTTCTAAATATTTTTAAATTAACAACACCCTTGTTTCTAAATAATAATTTATTTAATTATGTTTTAATATTTTATTTGGAAGATGACACTGATCCATGTTGCTGAAATCAGCTATAAGTGGATTTTATTCTAGATTTGAATTTGGCATAAATATATTATTTTTATCTAAATAATATATTCACTCCTTAAGTTCTCTGATAAAGGAGATATAATCATATATACAAACTCCAGTAAATTAATCTAAGAATATCCACTCTCTAGGTTGTAGTTCATATTTTCATTCCATATTTTTTTTAATCTTTCAAAGAAAAAATTCCATTTTTGCTCTGCTTCTCAAAGGCTTTTAGAAACCTGTCTGGCAGTAATTTTTTCCAACTTCCTAGTCAGACACATAATCTGTTTACCACATAAACCAAGGACAAATAATTGCAAAAGAGCCTTAGGGAATGAATGACACTTTATGAAAGTGTAGTTGCTTTGGATGAAAATCTGTATAAAATAAGCTCATGGTTAAATGCATAGGTTGTATTTTTGTTTGTCTGAACTCTAGTGCAGTCAGTGGCAAAACTCACATAAATTTTAAAGGTAGTCATACATTTATATATTACAGAAGATGTTGAGCTGGAAATGGCACTCGCTTCGTATATATTCTTTCAAACTTGTTGTTTCCTAACAGAGGCTGCTCCCTCAACTACAGGAGGCTTTTCCGGGACAGCTTAAAACTGACAAAAAGCTACCTGAGCCTGTGAAATCCTGTTAGTGAAACTCAGTTCCTCTTTGGAGACATCTAATCAGGTGCTGTCTGGTGCTTGAACTTTCTCACTCTCAGTAGTTCATTCTTAACACTCTTTTAACAACTTCATTTTAGGACCAGTGTGAGAAAAAACTTCACTGTGTTTTCTTTCTAATACTTTTTTGGTTTTGTTTTTTGTTTGTTTGTTTGCTTTAGTCATTGTAGGCTAAACAGAAGGAAAAAATAAAAAAATCAAAATTATTTTAAAAGTAGTCATTACCATGAACTAATTTATGTCAAAAATATAACTCAGAACTGAAAGTTAGCTGCTGCTGGATTCCAACTTTTCATTTTCCCTAGGTAGTTCTTTCTACACAATTTTCAAAATAATTTTACTCATTTAAGTCTGTATCAAAAGGTAGCTGCTTTACCTTCTCTCCCACACCAGTGTATTCAACTACAGTTGTTCCAGGCTGACAATTTTAAGTTCATTAACTCTAGGCTCTTTGTTGAGTGTGCATCCAAGCCAGCAAAAATGTGTATGGTAGTGTATTACTATTTAAAATTGAGAATTAATATGAACAGGGGAAAAAAAAATGTTTCTCCAAGCCTGACTTTAGAAGAATGTCATGCACAGATTAATGGCCTTGTAGATACAGTGACCTGTGGATAGACAGACTGCAGGTGCCAGCTGTGGAGCCAAACATAAATGCTGGCCTCTGCAACTGAGATTTTCTGTAAATGTCAGTGCCAGTTGTTTCCTTCCTCTGACAAGAAGAACAAATGTGTGCAATCTGCAAATTTGAGAATAGGCAGCATCTACCGTTCAGCAGCAGCATTTATAAGAGCTCTGAGGCTGGGAATCAGATTGTTTTAGGCTTCTAGTTAGATGTGCCTGTCAGAGTAAATGTGTTTTAAAATACTTATCAGGGAAGATGAGAAGCTTGTCCAGAAAACAGGGAATTGCTACTTAAAATATGTACTCCTTTTTTATTTGATATCAGGCTGGAGCCTTTCACAACATTACTTTCCCCCTTTCTTTACTGACATCATAGGCCTGTTTTGCTGTCTTTATAATTTCTTATTTTGTAATCTTCCATTTCGAGAAGTGGAGTCATTTGTACATTGTATCATTTGGTCTTGCATGGAAACACTTGTGCTGGTTTACACGTAGCATTTTTTTGCTTTGTTTCTAACTGGGAGGGGGAGGGGCAGAGTCCTAGGAGTAGTTCTTTACAAAAAGAGACAGTCCTGTAGATCTCCAAAGATTGACACACCCCAAACCCAACAGACGGCTCAAGTTTCACGGTTTTGTGATGACACATCCGGGAGAAGGCATTAAAATCTGCTGTTTCCTGCGCTCCCAGGGGGAGAGAAACAGTGGTGCAGGCTGGGCTGGGGCAGTGCGAAGCCGAGTGGCCAGGCCCCGCCAGGCCTTCGCCGGGCCAGGCCAGGACTGGAGCCCGCTGCACTGGAGCCACAGCCACCGCACCAGAGTCAAAAAAGCCTGGCACCGCTCGAACTGTTGGAACTGCCCAAACTGCAGAAAAAGGAAGGAGCAGAGCTGGCAGCAGCAGAACTTTCTCTTGGCACCCGTCATGATGCTGGTAGCACCCGCAGCCATGAACACTGCCACATGGTGGTGGGGGGGGCTCACATGGACAGCAGCAAAAGCAAGGAGCAATTCCCCAACATAAAGTCTGAACTGAACTGACTTTTCTCGACACTGCAAAGATCCCATGGAAGTTTATCCTAGACTGGTAAAAACTTATTAATTTTGGTGATTGGGGCAACAAGTTCTTTCCCCTTTTATTTTCTCCCTTTTGTTTGGAGAAGAAGAAGTGATAATGAGAGAAGGACCACATGGCGAACATCGTGTTCGATGGAGGAGGAGGGGGAGGGGAGACTCAGACATTGGAACTGGATACTTCCTGCAGGCCGTAGTAAAATTACAATAAATTGAACAGTTTTTCCCTATAATTCATGAGATGCATGGGGGGATGGAGAGAGAGGGAGATGTACTAGGCAAACAGAAGACTTAAACAAAGAACAAAGACCCTTGATGCTAGAAACAAAACAAGAGAGAGAAAAAAAGAGAGCCTTTGCTTCCAACATTAGAGGAACTCATCCTTAAAATTATACCCCATGAACCCCTGGCCCACACAGAATCAGTTCTTGGGATGACTGCATTCATTCATGGGAGGGTTTTTGATGTGGTAGCAGGTTGGGCAGGATGCTACCTCATGCACTGTTAAAACACGGTAAAGAAAGTTATATTTCACTGCAGAAAAAGGCATTCCACAGTATAACAAAGAAAATCTCCTCCATGTGTGTATCCCTGTGTGTTTGGTAAAGAAATGAGAACTGTGGATGGGAAGGGAGAAAATTAAAGGGTTTTATATTTGTTTTGTTATTTAAATATTTTTGTTAATTCTGTTAATAAAAGTAGTTTATAATTTTAAGCTAAGCCTGGTGTTTGCCTCAAAATATTTATCTCACAAATCCTTATTCTCAATCATAAACCTTCAGATAATTTTTTCATAAGTTATTTTCAACCCACAACAACACTGCATCTAGATACATTCAGAATTAAAAGGTTTGCTTTGTAGCTCACCGAAATTTTTCAAAAAAGTCCTGCTTAATTTTTCTTTCATTACTTTATTAATTGAAGGAAAGGTTGAAGGAAGGAAAGACAGGGTAGGGAAGAGGAAAAAGGGAGAGGGAAGGAAGGAGAGATGGAGGGAGGGAGCAGCTTTGGTTGTGTGTATAGACTGGGGAATGAGAGGCTGGAGAACAGCACTGTGGAAAGGGACCTGGGGGTCCTGGTCAATGCCAAGTCAAATATGAGTCAGCAGTGCCCCAGCAGCCAGGAGGGCCAACCTTGTCCTGGAGTTCAACGGGCACAGCATTGCCAGCCGGGCAAGGGAGGGGATTGTCCCCGTCTGCTCTGCCCTGGGGTGACCTCACCTCCAGTGCTGGGGCAGTTTTGGGCACCACAAGAAGGATACAGAGTTTTAGAGAGTGTCCAAAATAGACCATGAGAATGGTGACGGGTTTGGAGGGGGAGGTTTATGAGGAACAGCTGAGGTCACTTGTCTTGTTCCAACTGGAGAGGAGACTGAGGGGAGACATCATTGTGGTCTTCAGCATTCCTCACAAGGGGAAGCAGAGGGGTAGATACTGATCTCATCATTCTTGCGACCAGTGACAGAACTTGAGGAAAGAGCATGAAGCTGAGTCAGGGAAGGTTTAGGTTGGATAGCAGGAAAAGCTTTTTCATCTAGAGGGTTGTTGGGCACTGGAACAGGGGGTGGTCACAGGGAAGTGGTCACTGTACCAAACCTGACAGAATTCAAGGAGTATTTGGACAACACTCTCAGACACAAGGTGTGACTGTTGGGGTGTTCTGTGCAGGGCCAGGAGATCGACTCAATGATCATGATGGATCCCTTCCAACTCAGCATATTCTATAATTCTATGAAAAGAGAGGAAGAGATAGAAATCATAATTGTTTCTTCAAAGGATCTAGACGAGGATACAAAACCACAACAAAAATTCAAGAAATAATGTTTACTGGTAGAAATATTTTACAATTTTTTCCAAGAGCAAATCAACCACTTGTTTCCTTTCTTATAGAAACACTTGTTCTGAAAATATTCACTTTTTCTACCTTAGCAGATAAAGATTGAGGAGAGTTCCAATAAAGAATTATTTCTACATGTGCAATTAAAATAGTGTGTAATTAATTAAGCTCTTAAGAACAAGCACCACAAAGATTTTCTTTAAACTTTATTATCTCAGTGCCTTTTTATTTTAATTTATATGTCTGTGTGTCATTTCCTTGACATATGGACACATCATAAAATTCTAACCTCAGTGAAAAGAGGCTGAGACTGAGCAGTATTTTCACACCAGGTACTGCTGACTCTACAGAGTGAAATTCCCCTTTGCTATACAAGCATGTCTCAACTTCAATACGTAAGATGAAAAATGGCATGTTTTTTCATACTTATGATATTGTTTAGATGAACAGGGGGAGAATACAGGTTGCTAATGCCAGTTCTATATCTAAATCTGTATTTAGATATATCTGTATTTAGATAAATCTGTATTTAGATATATGTATCTCTAGCTTGGAAAAAATACAAAATCCATATGGAATTTTTTAACATATTCTGTCCTCTAGAAGCCTTGCTTAGAAACATTTAAATGTAATTAGATTATTAGTTATATCAGTTTTATGTTTATGGCCAGTTTCCCAGCAAAATAGTGAAGTGTTAAAAAAGTACTGTAGAATTTGGCATGTTTGGACAAGCACTGGACTAAAATGGAAATGCTACTGGAGGTCAGTGGTGAGGTGCGTGAGGAAAATTTTCAAATATCTGCTGGCATAATTCTATGCCATACTTTTTGGGTCATTGTTCCTATCTGATGGTTTAAACAAAACTGCAGATTAATTTAGATACTCTCCTATTTTCTATATGTGAACAATACAACCCAAAGAAAATGAAGCCAATGAATGTTAGACAACTAACCTATTATTTAAAAATAGATCTCACAATAAATCTGTCTGATTGTTCAAATGGTATTGCCTCCCAGAATATGATGAAGTCCAAAATCTGGGATACTCCCCCTGCATGCCCCCGTATTTGCACTAAATTTCTAAAATGTGTATTCTGTAAGCATGATCGCTTTAGGAAGCTATTCCACAATCTAATAAACCTCAATGTCAAGATATTTCCCCTGACTCTTTAAATATTTTCATTACCTCAGTTTAGTCCCATTGCCATTAAATATGCCCCAAACTGTTTCTGTCTGCTTTGTTGTTCCATAATTCAAATCCTGAACTCAATTTCCAGGTAAATTTGTGACAAATATAGTGAGACAAGGATTTTTTAACAAGGTCAATACTCCAGTCTATGTACAATCTGAACACGGAGGGAAAGTTTTTCAGCTGTTCAAAGAGAAATCTCTGGAGACTTATGCACAGAGCAATTTATATTTCTGGATATAAACTGGGAATTATAAGCTAATGGCGTCACTGGATAGCAGGTCCAACTGCACTTTTGAAGCATAAAAGGACAGCTTCTGTAGGGAGACAATCACTCTCACTTGCAGGAATCGTTTTCATAAAGATATAAATTATTTGATAGCTAACATGAAAATTCTCCAAGAGAAATGAAAATTGTCCTGATGTCCCATGAAGAGAAAAGTGCATGTGAAGACATGGCAAATTGGTTCATGAATGCAGAAATCTATAAGGGTCAGCTGCAGGAAGGTATCAGTGAGGTTTATTTTGTTCATGAATCCCAAAACTCTTCTACCTTTTCAGACCTCACCACTTCTTTATATTTGCCTCATTTCTCATTTATTTTCAGTGAGGAATTTATGAAAACTTATCATGTAGATTTTCTCAAATATTTTGTTCTTCATTTTATAAAGAGAGAAATATGAGCTCATGTACTTAAGGATAAAATATCCGGTTGCATGACCGTATCATAGAATTCACTTATTTCTTTGTAAAAACAGTTCTCTAATGAGCATTCATTTGGAATTAATTAACAATGCCATACACTAATTTGGTTTCTGGATGCTGGAACAGATGAATAATCTAGATGTTTGATACTGTGAGATTGGCAAACATAGCTGAAGTCAACTGTTGCTCAGATTTACATATTTTCTGTGAAATTACATTGTTTCTCTGGGCTTCTTTTATATATTTTCATGTGGAACTTAGATTATTTCCATGAAGTATTATGTCAAATGTCTTCTTTATTAACTTCTCTAAGAACAAACACAATATTTAATAGATAAAGTCCATCTTGTCCTCTTTTTGGCATAGATGAAAATGATGTTTTAAGATTTTAATTCAGGTGTAGATTTTTACAATATAATCTTACATTCATCCTCTTCTATTGCAATGATGTTAATGGCATGTTCAGATTCTAGACCTTTACCATGTTTTTATTCTCCCTGTCTGCACTGCATAGACGAGGTTGATTTGAGAATTCAGTAATAGGTGATGGATGCTGTGGTCCAAGAACCTTTGCTAAGACATTTTGCACCTTAGTGTGAAGTTTTGTCATATTTATGCACTTTACAAAATAATATCTTGATGTTTCTAGTATTACTCTTATTAGAAAATCACATGTATGATCATTCAGTGCATGTTCTTGCCATTTTCAAACTTAATCCACAACTTCAATCAGATGAAAAAAAAAGTGCTTTTTCTTCATTATGAACCATTTTTCATATGATTGGAAAAAACTATATGTTCATGAATCAGCTTTATTAATGGACTTTATTGAGCAGTTTTATCTTGTTTATTGCTTAGATTTATTACTAATGTGCCATGAAATCTTCTTATCAGTATATTATTTGCTAAAGACTTGCAACTTTATATTGTGTTGGTCTTAACATAATAGCCCATTTAAGATATTATTCAAAATATTCTGTATGATAATTTTTTGTGATTTAAATTATCTATTGCATTATATTTATCAGCAGAAGTAGGAATTATTTGCTTGATAAATGCTTTGGAGCACGCTTGTTATTCATAGACATAATGAGTATTACAAATTTGGAGTCTGATAGAGATGCATATCACTGGGATGTGATGGTTCTTTGTTTCCTTTAGTATGTACAAAAGTTTCTGATGGAAGATGGGTGTATGGTAGATAAACATACATTTTGAACATGCTAAGCATCACTCATTCTCCTTGAAATTCTATGAAAACACCATTTGTCAGGATCTGTGCTCTACTAAGGGGCCCATCTATTCCACAGGTTCTTATGTTAACTATGTTAATATGGTAATTATATTAACGGTAATTATATTACTACACTAATATTTTCTCCAAAGTGAAATTGTTGAATCATGCTTTACATATCAGCATTTGTCTACTTAAGCTTTATCTCTTCTACTCTTCAGTTGATGTCAAAAAGATATATTTTCTTTTTGTCAGAAGGCACAAACACAAATCAATGGAGGATCTCAAATATCTGAACACACAGCCATGTTGCACTGGTTGAGAGCTTAGCGAGTCTTCAGAATGGAGCCAAATTAGTCACAAGAAAGATACTTCAGCAGCAGCAGAAATAAAAGACAATATGGATTAATCAGAAGTATAATTTTTTACAGGAAGTTGCTTAGGGATTGTTCAGTAACAGAAAATAATGTGGGATTGGTATATGCTCACTTTCAGATCCTCAGGAATATCTTTCACAATTTTTTATTCTCTTTACAGTAGATGCAAAAAACTACATTCTTTTTTTAGCTATAACTAAGTTGTCTGTGTTTTACTGTTGCCTTTGTGATGGCAGGTTGCTAAAGAAAAGTATGAATGTTAGTCATAGGTGTAGACACTTGAAGAAGCAGAGCATTTGCAGAGATCATAAAAAATAGATTTCTACTTCTAGGATAGATTAATGAGATCTCAGCAAGAACTAAAGGTTGTTACTAAGGGAAATGTCATTCCCTTGATTAAGTTATACTTTAAAGTGGCATACACAAGAGTAGTGCAACATATAAGTTTAGACATCCACCACCAGATGAAAAATTGCTGTAGAATCCAGTTGTAATTGTTTCACACCCAGAAGACAGTGTCAATAGTGTGTCTGCATTTGAGCTAGATGGTCATCACAGTCAGTAGACGTCAAGTCAGTACAGTTAATGGTCCCTAGGGTTCACCAAATATCTGTTTTTCCATCGTAGTCTCATCCTGACTTCACTGGCTTTATACACCAGATCACCATGGACTATAGTGGAATGCACTAATACACAGATAAACAGATGAAATATAAACACCTACAAATCTGGGGCTGAGTCCTACATGACTATGACTATGTTGAAGTCATAACAACTTTCTCTGTCAGCTAAAGGGAAGTACAAAGAATTATGTCCATCTATGTATTTTCACTCAAGCATAAAGACACAAACTGATGAAAAAAGGTTTTCTTTTGAAGATGGAAGGATTTAATTCATGTTCCCTTTGAAACTGACTCTAGTTGACATAAAGGAATGCATGATAGCAACATTACTTCTGTCTTTTTTATTAGGAGAAATTGCAAAGAATAAGTGCATGTGATTGCAAATAAGTCAAATTTCTATTTCTTTGTGAAATTGTACTGCTTTTTGCCCTCTCAGTCCACATTAATGTGATTAAAAAATGCAGGTTAACTATACACCTTGATTGCAACCCTATCTAGGTTCTATTAAATATCACTGAGACTTCAGAAACATTGATCACTTAGGCTATGACTTGTGATGATAAATTCAGAGTATGGTTATATATTTTTAATTATTGCATCATCTGTCTACAGATGCCTGAGAAATATTAAACACTGATAATATCAGCTTGAAAATATTAGATCAGTAGATCTTCCTGTAAACTTGACTGAAATGATGAGTCTTTCTCTTTTGTATTTTTAAATCTTTATTTTAAAAATATAGATGCATACATATATGTTTATGTCCAACAGTACAGCAAAATGGAGAATGTCTTGCTGCTTTATGGAGTATGCCTACTGGAAGATGGCTTTAACTTCCCTTTGTTCACTATGTAGTGACAATTCTGCAGTAATGAAAACACCATAACACCATTGATCTTGACAGATCTTTATTAATTTCTTTCAGCTTTGAATGTTAGGCACATATATAGTAGTAGGTGACTTGAATCCAGCCATATTTGAACCTCTGAAATTTTGAGATTTGGTTTTGAGGATGTTTGTCTATTTTCTTGCTTTCTGTTGGGTAGATTCCGATATTGGCACTTCTGATGTGTTATATTCAATATTTTTACAAGTGCAGTTTCTAAGGGTGTGATTTGGTCAACTTTTTAGTACCATAATGTTTTACGTTTGTTTTCCAAATCAGCTTATATTGTCATCGTAGTTTGTATTGAGTATTATTTTATGTAGGCTTCTTGTAAAAGCGAAGTAAAATACTGTATTTCAAAAGTATAGACAGATAAGAAAATAAGAAGTAATAAGATCTTGTTAGATAAAATATTTCAGAAATTCCTTTTGTTATTTTATGATAATTAATGGACTTTTAGAAAAATATAATTTTCCAGCAAAATTGCCTTTCTTTGATGGGAAATTATACCCATGAAAAGCTTTATGATCAACACTATATAAATTGAATAAATGATGATGTTTACGTTACCTACCTAAGTGAAATTTCAAATCAGTACAAAAATCACATCCTGCTCAAGAAACAAAATAGAGAAGGGCAAAGGTGTATTAGGGGAATTACAACTGAAGAGATGATCTATCTTCCTGTGTACCTACATACCTGAAGTGACCATGAAAAGTAGATCTATTTCACTCATGATCAAAATTATATCTGATCTCTGCACACAGATTTAGTAGACCTCTTAGTAGAAGGGTTTTTTTCTTATCTGGCAACATTTTTTTCAACTTGAAAGGACCTCAGGAGCTTTAAAATTTCATAGAGTTTCAATATATTTTACTCTATTAAGTATTAAACATGAAATTTAGACATCAAAAGTCTGTCTCTTTCTCTGCATTGGACAGCATGGAAATATTTACTTTGAAATACATTGAATGGAAGAACTGGAAAGAAATAGAATTAAATAAATGGCTATTATGAAAAGCAGATTTAAATAATAGCCATCACAGGCCATTTCTATTAAGATCTGCCCTCAAAGTCCTGTAAGTAAATCCCTTAACAAATGAAATCCATTTACTCTGATTTTTTCCACAAAACAATCAATATGTCCTTAGGATTTTATGTCAATATCACGATATAAAGCTATACAGAGTAATCTATTTTTGGGCCTTTTTCTTTTTTTAGTTTTCATTTTTATTCTTCAAATATCCTTCTAAAAATGCCTGAGTACTAAGAAAGCTCTTATAGGCTGTGCTTAGAGCATTCCTCTAGCTGAAGGAAACAAAATAAAATGGTTAATCACAAGGCTACAGTAGTGTGCACTGTGTACTTCAGTTTGTGGAAGGATTCTTGGTTTAGTTTGGATTAATTCTTTTCTTAACCCAAGATTGTTTAGGAAAAATTACAGAAATGTAATCAAGAAGCCAAAGTTCAGAGAACTACCCTTACAACAGGGTTACAAAATCAGGCTATACACTAAAACTAATGTTTATGACCCTTGGTATTAATTCAACAGCAATTAAAAATGTTGCAAAGAGCACTTTGCTGTTCTTTTGAGGCAGATGAGATATCTTTTCCTCCGTGACATTTCTGCAGGCAGCTTCTATACAGGCAGCTTCTACTGTTGCTTGGATCACCTGGGATCAGGTCAGGCCAGAAGCAGTCTGTTCCTCTGGCTGTAGGAGAGACCACAGAGCAGCAGTAGCTTAGCAGAGTCTGCTGATATGGACTACACCTAAATGGGGCAGGTACAGAGCTTATACACCCCCAGGCTGTGAAAGCTGTTCTTCACCTAAACTGAGTCACTTCAGCAGGACTATGGTAAATAACAAAATCAACTGGAATTCTTCAGGTAAGAAAGGTCTAGACAATACACCCTTGTACAAGTCAAATTTTGTTAATTAAATTGTGCTGATTGGCAAAAGCATCAGTTGCAAATGTTTCTTAACAAATGATGATATCTAACAGCTTAGTGTTTTTCCACACCTAGAATCTTTTATGATAGTTATGCTCAAAGAAAAAAAAAAAGAAATAACAACAAATTGGGAAACCAGATGACATCTCTTTAATGACAGACCTTCTCTGAACGCTCCTACTGGGGCAGGGCTATGAAGAGTCTGAAGCAGGTGAGCTCCTTAAAGAAGAGATCAGTGCCAAGCCAGGGAGATCCAGAAGATCCAGAAGCAAAACTGTAAATGTCTAAAGAGATTTAAATACAAATACCTAATGAGGGTAATGATCCCTGTGTTTGAGAAGCAGTTAGCCAAGGAGTTAATGAATTGCAGTTAAGTGGTATCTCAATTTCACCAGTCATTCTTTGAACACCTAAGTCAGCCCTTTTCTGGAGTTTGTGAGTTTGCCTTTAGTGACAAACTGACTTCAAACACGCCTAAATTCATCTTCCAAGGTCTGCAATGGCTTTCACAGTTGCAGAATGGTATCTTGACAAATTATTGTAGCTTGAGGGGAGGTTGCAGAAAGTCAACCTTCTTCTCCAAAGCAGACTGGGATTCCATTTAAGGCAGCCACTGCTTACTTCAATTCCAGGCTGTGCCTGTTAGAGAATCTCTTCTGGCAGGATTACTCTGGACTCAGGGGACAAGAGATATAGTCTGCATTTCCCTGCATCAGCCAAACTAGAGTGCTAGTCTCATTTGTCTTTTCTTCCAGATACTTTTGTCTTACATTAGTGCCTTTGGAATAACTGAAGAAAATAGTTTTGAAATCAAAGTGATTTCCATCTGTTATATGTGAATGGCAAATTTTCAAAGCTAATGCAGAAAGCATGGTTATTTCGCTGCACTTGAAACTGAAAAGAATGCACAGCAAAATGCAAAATTATGTTGCAAGCCTTAGTTACGGAAGAGCTATTGTAGGAGACACAGAAGCACATGTGTCTCTTTTTGTAATAAAAAAAAATAACAAACTCTCCTGCTAAATGCCAAAAAAAGATGTTTTTTTATATAGCAAATGAACAGAAAGTCAGAAATATCTGACCTTTTTTAGATTATTACTAAGTAATCTATGATGGTGAAAAGACTATATAAATTACGTTGTAATAAACTGACTCTTCAGCATGCATCAGAAGAAATACATTTGGAGACATGACTTTTGTGTGAGAAAACTTCTGTGCATCATCTGAAAAGTGATCTGTGAATGACACCTCCGCAGCTTTCAGATCAAGATGTGCAAGAAATACATTTTAAAAATACAGATATAACCAGTAAGATTCTCTGATTCTAATAAGCTAACTGACCTGTGAGCTACTTAAAAAAATATGAGTCAATTGTTCTCACTTCCCATCTATTTCTGAGCCAGCACTATATCAGAGTTTCCTGTAGACCAACCCAGTGACAAGTCACCAAATTGTTTCTAAACAACATTTTGTCATTTACTGTCATTTACTTTTCCCTTTCTACCCATGCATGGGAGACACTGCAAAGAGTGTGTATAAATTAGCTATGATATGACATGTTGTTGTGCTACAATACTTGTTCAAAGGAATGGAAGCAATTTACATTTCCACACTGTGCAGTTCTGGATTTATGAATGAGATACATATGTCTTGTTACAGGCAGCACCAATCAAACTAAAGCATCTTGATGTAATTCATAACTAACTTCATATTATCTGATGATGATACAAATTTAGAGCATGACATACAAGTACACAGCTTTATTTTTAAAAATACAAAGCATTTGGAACAAAATGGCCATTACAGTCACTGAATAGATGTGTTGAGGACCAACACTATGCTGTTGTTTCTGAGAAAAAAAAAAAAAGGCTTTATACATACAAAAATGAGAGACAGGAAACACCCCAGTTATACACAGTCTTGGAGTGCTAGCGATGACCAGGGCTTTGTTGTCATGTTTCAGTGCTACCGTCATTGCATATATGAGCTGGTATTTGTTCCATGGAATTTATTTTTGTTTTGCAGAAGGATGCAGTGCTTTACAGCCTTTACTGTGGTACATGTGCATGGTTAGTATTTAGTTAGCTTCATATGTACCTTCTACACAATATTATTTGCATTTTATATATAAAAGGTTAAATGTGTAAACCTCTAAAGCATATTTTGCAATACTTTTCTCTCTTTTATTGCTGACTGCAATACTGGTAACATTCCTGCAACAAGCACTACTAAAAATTTCAGAAATCTGATTGGAAACAGTCAGTACTTCTTAAACGTCTTTCCTCCTCCTATTGAATGCAGTAGACACAAGACCAAAGCCACAAAAGATTTCTGCAGACAGATTGAATTAATTAAGCCATAACAACAAAGGATTGCTAAGAAAATCCAGTGAGCAATAAACTGTCTTTGGCTTTCAATTTATCAAAGGAAGAACTGACAAAAAATGTATAATATTATCTTTGCAGATATTAATTTCTCCTATCTATGCAACACAAGTTTTAAAGAGATGAGAGGTGCAGCAAATAAAATGGATATATCCACATTGCTCAAAATGAATGAATGGGAGAATAAATTCTATTTTGCAATCCTTGTGAGTCTTTTCCAAGCTTACTAATTTAACTGGCACTTTGATGAATAAACACTTATTCATTAAGATTTTATGTGCCATTTTAAATCATATCAGTATTTCATTTTGGGCTGAACAAGAGCACTGAAAAGACTTTCAAACAGAATTGTCAGATTAGGGTTTTAAGAACTGGGTGTGCTACATCTGAGTTTAGGACTCAGTTTAGAGAATTAGGACTTTAACAAAGCACACCAGGCAGAAGTACAAATTTAGCTGGCACAACACAGCTGACTACTGTTCCTTCAGCTTCTCTTACTGCAGAAGGCCAGGTTACACTGCTTTAAGTGTAGAATTCTCTCACTAACTTTAATGGGGTTATTTCAGGAATGCCAGTCTTGAGCAATGAAAGAAATATCTAACCACATGAAGGTTTGTTCATTTTACTGTCTCCTTTGGAGATACCCAACCATTTATCACAGCAACACAAAATGCCATCACAGACACCTGCCTATTCTGTTGTACAGAGTAACCAGTTGGAGATGGATAAGTAAGCACCGGCAAATATCAAAGTACTCAGTGTATACAACGCAAATTCTGCAAAGAAAAAAATGTTTTTAAAAAAGTATTTTCTGGTAATTGTTCATTAGTTTGCCTTTGAAACAAATGCATTGTTCAAAGATCTTGAATCACTATTAAAATAGGGGTTCGATCTATCTAATTACAATTGGATTCACAAACCTGAAAAAAATTGATCTAAACCACTTTTTTTTTTTTTTTTTTTTTTTTTTTTTTTTTTTTTTTTTTTTTTTTTTTTTTTTTTTTTTTTTTTTTTTTTTTTGGTTACATTAAAGCACACAAGGTTTCTACCAGACTGGACCGGTCTGGTGCTGCCCAGCCTCCCCTGGGCCCCCCCCACCCATGGACCAGGACCCATTTTAGTCCCCAGGGTCATCAGCCCCTCACCACAGACTCACCTGGAGATGGAGGCCAAGGCTTCCTGCAGCTGCCCTGCTCCCTGCAGCCCTGAGGATCATCTGTCACTCCTGGCTCCCCAGCTGCACCCTGTGAAAGGGCATGAGATGAGCAGAATTTTTGTTCACCAAAAAATAAAACATTGAAATGATGATATAAGTCTTTGAAATTAGTAGAACATCTCTAATACAAAGTTTACACTAAGGTTAATGTTTTTTGCCACAGTCACCTTCAGATACCTCAGATGGGATTCAAGATATTCACACGCAAGTCTTTAAACAAATGCCAATGAGATTAGGCAGAATTGTTCCTATTGTCATCCCTAATTGCTATCCCATCCCTGGATAGTAAAGGATGACGGAAATGAATTGCCGCGGGTAGAAAGAATGAGTAACTCGGAGCCTTTAGCAGCAGTCTCGTGTCCTGAGAAAAGCAGCAAGCAGCTTGGCTTCACCCAGTCTCTGTTGAACAGAGTTGAGCCTCCATCAAAGCTCCTGCAGAATCTTGGCTCAGTTCACACACAGAGGTTTAATTTAAGCAGGGAAATAAAGAGACGAGGAAGGGTTCTTTTCCGCTTATTTCCAGCAGGGTTTTATTACTGGAACATAGGGTGCAGTAAAAGACACCAAAGTGGAGGCCAGGGGCGTCTGTTATAGTACGGAAGCGAGGGAAGGGCAGTCGGGAGAGAGCCAATCACTGCAGACGATCACAATGATTGACAGGGGCACCAGCCAGCCACTGGGCTGTCCGCACCGGCACAGGAACCAATGAGCTGTCCTTTTGGGCGGGGACGGCCCCTGCCGCCCTGGCTGGGGAGCCCCCGGGGCTTGTTACCCCCGGCTGCCTCGGCGTGCGGAGGGGGAGGGCCCAGCCCCCGCGGCTCCGGCATGGCGGGGCCAGGCCGGGCTGTTAGCCACCCCCAGAGGCACCGCAACAATGAATCCCAGAAAATACCAAAGTTTCTGTAATCTCCCTAAACAGTATCATGTTTTCCCACTGCCAGAGGTAACTATTGGGTTGGATAGCACCATTTTTATGTTCCAAAGATTTTAGCCCAAACCTATCGTTCATAGTAAAAGCCAGGAAGTAAAAAGAGTGAAAGGCTGACCAGAAACAACCTTTGGAGAAGCAAAGGTTGTGACTATACTTCATGTGAGATTGTTTGTTTGTTTTACAATAGATTTCCATCTCAACAGATCTTGTCATCCCAGAATGTTTCCCTATACTTTGGACCAAGAAACAATGTTTCTTCTCTGATGCACTAGCAACTCCAAAATGGGAGCAGAAGAAAGTTCAATGACCTTTTACTGCTAGAAAACTTCTTTCCTTGTGGGAAGGAAGAGGAAAGTTGATTTCTAGTGATTAAAGACTGAACATGGAAGAAAGCAAAATAAAAACATATTGAAAAATATCCAGATGCACCAAATCCTCAGATTAATTGGCACTTGCTAACATATCTATAGACTTCCAATAATGTTTGCCACAAATGTTTGTCTCCATCTAAAGGCAAAACAGCAATTAAACTTTTTGAATAGGATATTCGCTTAAAAATGCCAGTGGATTCAGTACTGCTTCCTGCAATGTGCTGCTAATATACCACTCACATACAGTGAGAGATGTATTTCCATTTGTTCACCTTAATAGAGCATTAGCAATAATTACCATCAAGTACAATGAACTTCGGCATTCCAGGAAACAAAAAGCCCACATGGCCAGGAGGAATCAAGCATTAATCAAAACACTGGTGCCCATTCAAGGACACTGACCTGAGTAAGTGAAAGATATGGGCAGAGATTGTTACCATACTAACAAGTACAGTCAGGGGAATTGTTGGAGATATCCTGGACAATTGCAACCAACAAACAAGATTTCCATAGTATGCTTCTGTTTTTACTTAACTTTTGAAAAGTTCTTGTGAAATCATGTTTTTGTTTCTGAACTCACAAGGCATTATTTGCTAGAGGATTTCTTATCAAGTTTGGCACGACATTCTTCAATGGACTTTTTTTCTCTGCAAGCTCTTATTACAGTGAGAGTACTAACATTTCAAATACCAGCATTGCTTACACTCCTTTTCAAGCCTTGATGATTGCCAAGTGCAAACAAAGCACAATTTATGAAATCCTCTTCTCAAAGAAACTATATCCTCCCTTCAGAGAATAATTCAGACTTTCTGTATGAAAGCATTAATGCTAGCTGTGTTCTAAATAAAGGTGTTTATAAAGCCATTTTGTGTTATCTATAATTCATGTATCTCATCTTAAACCAATTGCTTCACAAAACACACCACAAAACTTTACGCTTTAAGAATAAGTGCATGCAGAAGGAAAAAAAGAATTCTGAACTTGATTTATTAGTGTTACTTCTTAAATCTGGTTCATAGGAATTTTTTTTCTGTCACTTACCATCTGACTACTAGTGTCTCACTGTGACAATAAACTACAAAGAGAGATGTTAAATGGCTTACTCCTCAAATGAATGGCAGAATAAAAAGTTTTCTGAAAAAAAGACTCTGTTTAAATAATGACATACCCTGAAAAGCAGTTCACAAGTGATCCAATAGCATCTTTAGTAATACCACTTCCATAATTTGCTGATAAAGTATCAGTAAGTGACTGGTGTAATGCACTTTAGAAGTGTGACTATAATAATAAATATAAAAATATTTCTTTTTTATTAAATATATTAAATTTCTACATATTATATATCATACATTAAATATAATAAATATATATTAGAGTATCAGACAAGTCCTACCTAGATATTTGGTATAAATATTATAAGCAATAGGGCCATATCACTGTTTATCCACCATTTATTGATTATTTTTCTCTCTTTATTATTTCAGTCTTTGAAATTCACATATAAATGTCTGTAGTTAAAAAAATGTGTCCCATACCCTAACAAGAAGAACAATCGGGTTTAAAATTTCTGTTCACAGGAGGAAAAGTGCCAGCAAGCCCTCAACTCTGAACATGAGGAGAGCAGACCTCAGGCTGCTCATGGAATTAGTTTGTAAGGACCCATGTGCCACGGGTAAAAAGCGTGGGTAACTGGAAGCCTTCGACAGCAGTCACGTGACCTGAAAGTAGCAATTCTAGCCTCTCCCAGTCTCCATCAGAGTCACGGCTGCTTTCGTTTTCCGTGCTGGTGTTTGCAAAATTCATGCACGCAGGTTGGTAAAAGCAGTAGAAGTAAAGACACGAGGAAGGGTTCTTTTCTGCTTATTACCAGGAAGTTTTAATAATGGAGTTGCAGAGGAGCAGATAAAGACAGGGACAGCTGGCTGGTGCAGGCTGTTTCATAGGGGCCAGGGGAAGGGCTTATGTGTGAGAGCCAATGGCTGCGGAGGGCTCGCGTTACGTCAGCAGACCGACGGAGGCACTGGCCAGTCATGCGGGGGGCCTGTAACATGGAACCAAGCGATGAGCTGCCCTTTTGGGCGGCACCGCCTCCCACTGTGCCTGGACTGGCCCCCCAGCCGCCCGGCTCCAGGACGAGCTCCCTCATGGCGGGCACGGAGAAATGGCTGTCACACAGCCCCAGGCCCTTCCCCGCGGGCTGGACGCCCTGGCGGGTGAGCAGGGGGGAAAGCAGGATTGACCTCTGGCCCCACCCAGATGCAACTCAGCACCCATGGAAAAATGTTTTTTCAGGTGCTGAGGTCCATCAGTGCTGATCATTTTTTCAGCATCACCTCCTAAGAGAACAAAAGCAGCAGTTCCCAAATGTCAGAAATTTAGCAGGCAAGGCAGAAGGTCTGCTTGACTGAACAGGATTCTTCTCTTGGAAATAAGTCAAAAAAGGAAGGTGTATGCCCAATGGAAGGAAAGTCAGGTGACATGGGAAGAATACAGAGATACTGCTTGGCACTGTAGGGAGAAAATTTTTGTGGCCAAAGCTCAGCTCAAGCTGATGCTGGACAGAAATGTGGGGGATTATAGAAAGAGTTTTTTCAAATATATTAATGGCAATAAGCAGTGTAAAAGTAATATTGGTCCATGACAGGATGAGGATGGTCACCTCACAAACATGGATAGGGACAAGGCAGAGTTGTTTAATGCATTCATGTCTCTGTCTTCAGCAGGGATGATTGGCCATGTGGGTCTCAGTGCCCTGAGCTGCAGTACCATGACTCTGAGAATGATCAATTCCCAGTTCACCCTGAAATGGTGCAGGATCTGCTGTCCCCAGGTCACAGCACCAGCCTGACACCGTTTGGACAATGCTTTCGGGCTCTTGGTGTGACTTTTGGGGATGGTGCTGTGCAGGGCAGGGAGTTGGTCTCAGTGGTCCTGGTGGGTTGCTTAGAGCTCATCATATTCTGTGATTCTGTGAACTATTTTTCTTTCTTTGGACAAATGTGGGGTCTTATATAACAGGAAACACTTTTAAAGAGCTTTTATTTTGAGGCTGGGAATTAAGATATGATTTAAAGAAACAGTGCAGAGATGTCCATTTCCTGAGTTTTCTTGAAGAATATCCAAGTCCTTTTGTTTCTTACATAGGAATCAAGAAAATGTAAAGAATAAGTATTTTTTTATTAGCTGCTGTAAAATTTATTTAATTACTCTAACATTTCTAACTTCCATAGTCTTTTGTTACAGTGGTTTATTTTGATTGAAGACAAGGATAAAAACAAAAATTGACCTACCATAGAACTTATTTTTCCACCTGGATATCTTCTCCAAGAGAAAGGAGACTGCCAATGCTTTAAAAACCTTTCTGTAACTTTATAGGTTAAAAAGGTCTAACTTTTCATTGCCTTTTTGTTCTGAATGTGAGAGACACCTAGATGGGTTCCAGTTCTATTAGAGCGACCCGCACCCCAGAAACTCCATTACCTCTCTTGTTCATTATCGATGGAGATCAGGTCTATTAGAATATGACAGGTTTATTGAATAGACACAAGAAAACATATGAGAATACAACTCTAACAAGCTATTACTACACGGAATAACACAAAGAAAGCTACTAGTAGATTTAGTGCACAATAAAGGTACCCATATTATAGCTAGCCAAGGAAATGTAGAATTAGGAGCCGATGTAACTTACCAATTAGCAGAGGGGCACAGATGGTCTCCTTTTTCTCTCAATTTCATGAAGACAAGGAAATACAGGAATGCGACATCTCGGATTCCCAGAGAGAAAAACCCCCACACACTCCAGAGAGTATGGAAGGAGATCTCTCTACCAAAGGAGAAATACAGATGTCTTTTATATAGTAAAATATTATTGCCTGTCAGTCACAAACTCTAGCTTATCTTTTTACATCCTGCCCCTTTTGGGCTGAGGATGTTTATCAGCCCTTTCTGTGTGTCCCCTTGGTGCCAAGGGATTCTTGGGCTATCAGGAGAGTCCTCAGATAAGTTATTGTGGCGCCCGGGGTGGGGGTGGGTGAAAGACCCTGGCTCACTTTCTAAGGCAGTTAAACAAACTAGCATAAAATATCAGATGATATATATTTTACACAGAATACTTAGATAATTTCAACAAACTGTCTTTACTGATGAAAAGAATAAGGAAAAAATATCTAGTCATAATAAGAATGTAACAAAACAATAAAAACTAGAATGCCTTGAAATATTCTAAATAAGTGTTATTGCCTTGGAAAAAATCAGAACTATATTTAAAATATAAAGCAAAAATCATCCCAAAACTTAACAGTCAATAAACCTGGAATAGCTTTAAACTTAATTGAAACAAGGAACTTAGTTTGACTCCAGACACACAAGGTATACAAAATTGCCATGCATTCATGCATACAGTCCATCTTAGATTTTTTCACAGGAACAAGGCCAGGATCTTAAAAGCTGTTTTTCAAAATAAAAAAATGCAGAACCTTATTGCTACCTGTTTGTGAGGAATCACCATACCACTGGATTGTTATGTCTACAAGGATTTCAAAGCTCAGAGATAAAGGGCTCTTCCAGCCTCGTCTCTTGGAGTGATTCTATTTTGCACATTTTTTACTACTTCTCAATTCATACTCATAAGAGGAGGAATTGGAAAAATTACCTTAGACTAGTCAACAACCCACAAATATCTGAAATTATCTGAGAGGTGAGAAAGAAAGATACAAACATTTAGATGAATGCTGTATAGCAGGGACTAGGATCATCTTTGTTATATTGCAGGCAAGTGCCCCGAAACCTAGATCATACTCAGAAGAAAACATTTATTCTTTGGTACTTTCATCTGAAATCTAAATCTGTACTTAACCCTATCCAATGATAAAAAATTCAGTCCATGGAATAGATGTCACTAAACTGAATTGGTATTTTACAGATAAAGAGAAATTAAAATATTCCTGAAAAACATGATTGTGAGTCCTTTTCTTCCCCCACTCCCTCCCTGCCCC
>VZRZ01000008.1:622507-661818 GCA_013398175.1 Climacteris rufus | reverse complement strand
CCCCCCAAAAAAAAATATCTCCTGGAATGCGTAATTTTTAAAGTACTTATACGGTTCCCAGCAGAGCTCTTGGCTTTCTGACCTTAGCATCAAAAGGTATGTGTTTATCACTTACCACATTAAAATTTTCTGAATTATCATGGAAGTATTTTATCATATTACGTGGAAACTAAACACAGTTTAAACACTAATCTTAAAAGTCTCATCAATTTTTAAACAAACTCTTTTTTTCATTTTACCACCCAGCAAAATCCTCCCATATGCTGCTCCTAACACAAACACATGATTTTTTAACCAACATTTCTCATGAAGGTTCAATACCTTGTGAAATGAGCCACACATGGTGCCAAGGGTGCTTGCACAATAGATGTGAAAGACTGAAAAGAGTTCAAGTAGTATGAAAATTAGTGCAGCAGTTTGGATGCACACACCAACCATAAAATCATAGAATAACTTGTGTTAAAAAGACCAATAAGATTGAGTCCAACCATATGCCTAACACTGCCAAGTCCACAAGTAAACCATTTCCAGACCTCATATGGGAAGACGAGGTGACTGCACGCTATTCTTTTCTCATTCGCACCCTGTAAGAGAACCAGGAGGGCATCACTTCTCAGGTTGTTCAATTTGCAAAGGCAGCGAAAGGTATGTGGTGAATCACATCTGCATGACAGTTTAAATCCAGATAAAAGAAGTTAAAAGCATCCCAGAAAATATATTCCTTTTAATTTTTAGTCATTTACCTTCATGTAGGGAATTACCTTTTTAATGGTTTTTTTCCCCTTTCACTTTTTTATCAGTGACTTATTCATTATTCTCTGTTAAGCCACTGTTAATTGCACATAAAACCAATTGCACATTCAAGAGTATGTTCTTAGGCTAACCAGTACCTCTGTATGTAGAAGACATACTGTTAACCAATATACCATGCAATTCTTATAAATAATTTGTATAATTTGAAGAAAAACCAGAAGTTTCTTCTCACATGGTTTGTTTAGCTCTCTTGCATGACTGAAAAAGTGTCTGTCTGTTCTTCACAGCTCTTTGGTGTGGAACTGCCACACAGGGAGTCTGAAACAGCATGGACATGAATTTGCCATACTTTAGGAACACTCAAATCTTGAAAAAAATCTTGGAATTATGCAAGGACACAAATTACTACTGACACATCATCATCAGTGTCTTGTTGAGACCAAAAGAAAGTGGAAAGGCTAATTCATATGCAGGAAGAAATTAAAATGGGAAGAGTATGCCTTCCAGTATAGCTAAACTATCCATAGAGAAATAGCCTTTGTTATGGTGTGATATTTCTCATCCTGATATAGTTTAATCATATAAATCACATTTAATCAGGGGAATCAAGCTCAAGTCTTTCCATTGACTACAAAGGCAGAAAAGAATGGCACTGTCAAAATCTATCGTTAGGTCAGATTATCATCCTGAAAGACAATATAATTGCAAGTGTGTTTGACTCGTTTGGATTTTAGACATTAATGATTCTGTAATGAAGTATTTAAAACAAATGCAGAATATTTGGCCACTTTGGGACCCTTGATTTGGTTGTCTTAAAAGGAAAGACGCTCACATTATTCCTCTACATACTTAGCCAAGCTTGTTAACTAAATCAATAAGCAAAGAAGGAAAACAATCTGCCAGAGAATGTTTTAGGCCATTTTCCAGTGTCTTTCCTATTGCTTTGCATTGAGTATACAGTAACAAAAATTACTGAAGCTCAGCACATACAAAAATTGACCCAAAATACCACATGCATTTATTCCCCACGCAACTGTTCTAATGGCACGGCAAATATCACAAAAAATAATCAAAGGAAAAAAAATTTTAACTGTGGCTGACAGTCTTTGAGAAATTCTCTTTTCCCACATGAACTATGCAAAACAAACAGATAACACTTGAACATCTGGTGTTTGTCCTGAGTTGTTTTGATTCAGACCAAGTGTTTTGGAACTGGGAGTTGTGAGGCTCCAGCCTGTCATCTCGGGGGGTGGTTGAACACCTCATGGGTTCTTACCATATATTAAGGGGATATAATAATAAACACTGCTGCTGCTGCTGCTGCTTTATCTGGACTGTCTGTGTGTCTCCTTGCTTGCTCTCTAGCAATATTTAACCTCATCAATTTGACATAAAAGATTTATTGTTTATATATACTGTGTGTATATATATACTTTATATGTACTTTATTGCTTATATATACAGTTGATGTAAGGATTTCAAGTTGTCTGTCATAATGGTTATATTTTGCAATTTAATGACCAACATTTATAAGTTGTTGTGTATATAAATATGTATCTTAAAAGCCACGCACATATATATACATATGAGATAATATATACATAGACACATTCAGGTTGTGCCTTATTGATACAAAATGTTCATCAGCAATATTGCCTTGATGGTCTGTCTGATTTTAAGGGGCCACCTCACAAGGCCCCATCTTTGCAGCCATGCCATGTGCAAAGGATTCCTGCACTCAAAGAAGAATGTTCCAAAGAATGTAGACGTTTTAAATATAACTCCTGGTCATGTTCTTCAAAAAGTGATATCATGACAATAAAAAGAGCTGGAAATTATGTCACCAGCAGGATGACTAGTGGAACACCCTGAACTGTTAGCATCGCTACAAAACTGTGTATGTCCAGGGCCTGCATCCCAGGTCCTGAGACTGCACAAGATGCAGTGGGAATGACTCCAACAGCCAGGTCTCTTCTAGATTGTATAGATCTTGATCTGAGAATACTCTCTCAACTAAGTTTTTGTAAATCCCCTATATTTTCCTGTAAAAGTCCCAAACTTCAGATTCTGAAAAAACACTGTTTTCCCAGGATAATTTAGTTTATTAAAAGAATAGTCTTCCACACTGTAACTTACCTTTGTAAGCTGCTGTTCATTAAGAATGGTCTAGAATATTGTTCTTCATCAGGACCCCCTGCCTATGTGAAGCACTCTGAAGTACTGTATGTCTGATTCATCAGAGAACATGTAGGAGAACATTTTGGCTCTAAAATAATAATTATTATATTTTTTTTTAAAAGCCTACAAAGAATGTTTATCTTTTTTAGTAGACTGTATTGGCTATGTTCTGTGGAAATGTAATTCTTTCCTAGTTACTCAGAGTTAACTGGTAATGAGATATATGGGTTTTTTTCTCTTTACTTTACCTTTCCATCTCAGTTATGTACTCCCTGAATTCCATGTGTCCCTTGTCCCTCTTTCTCACTGTTCTTTCTTTACCATACACTAGGAACACATACACAAATATGTATGTATAGCTTACATCTTCATGCACTCCTCCTCCTCCTTCTCCCCCTCCTACCTACATAGCTGAACACATCCTTCAAAACTTATTATTGTTATAATTTCTCTGAGATGCCACTCTTCTTATCTTTGAAAAAAAAAGGTCCTTCATATGAAAGCAAATCCTAATTTCTTTGCCTGCTCTTACCAATGCTCACCCTTCCACCCTACAATTAAGAGAAGATGAAGTCAATTATTTTTGACAGCTGACAAGCACATACCTTGCCTTGTATTTTTAAACTCAGTTTGAACAAATTGTCCCATTGCTTGCCCTAAAATCAATTTAGTTCACAATACTAAACCTTCTCTTCTGAATCTACAATCACATTTATTTGCTACAAAGGTGACATTTTTGAGGAATCTTATTAGCCTGAGGGTCTTGTCCACATGCATCTATGTATAGGATTGGGTCTGGGATACCAGGGCAGACCTTGTCTCCATCCAAATAGGGGCAGAGGTGTTGTGTGATTGCTGTTGAGTTATTTTACTGCTTGCACTGCTGACAGTGAGCAGACATGATTTATCAGAGAGAAGCTGTCATTTTTAGTGAACGTACATGGGTGTTGAAAATACGCAGTTTGTGGCCAGGCAAATAGCAAAAGTTTTAGCTCAACAATGATTACATAAGCTATCAATAATAAGTTTAGCAATGTTCATTATGCACAAAGATTTATGTATGCTTATGGATGCATCCTAAAGTGAACTTCTATTTTTGAACTATATTAAATTATTGAAATTCTGTGACAATCTGATGAAAAATGTATCACATATATTTGCAACGAGTTAGTGTACTGGGTGACACTAACAAAAAATGCTGTTCCTAAAAAATGTTCTATAACTGCAACAATAAAAATGTAAGACTGTCACAGACTGCAAAGCAGAGATAGATATAATAGTCAGTTTCACAGGTAGCACTCTTTAAACCAAAGTGAACTGCCTTTGGAATATTCACAGTGTAGCGAAGAAAATGTAATGGGCCTTTGCAATAGAAAAGACCACAGATTACATCTTTCTGCTCCTACGATATGAACAGACGTAGATAAACTTTTCACACAGATTTAGCCAGCATTTCAAACAGAAAGCATTATAAATGTGCTACTGTGACAAACTTGCACTCATCACCAAAGGAGCAAGAATTCTTACTCCATTGATCTAAATGTTATTCATTTTACCAGCTCCCAAGTTCTGCTTTTCAACATTTTTCTTTTTTTTTTCCTTCTGTTACTAGGCAACATAAGCAATACTGTTTCACAGCAAGAGAGTACCTTATTGTTTATTTTAATGGGAAAATATCTGTGAACAGAAATAACAGATTTTGCTCTGATATTTTAATAGGTAACATATAAATAAACATTTTAAGAATTAAGAAAATATTAATTTTTTACCTCTTACATAGAATCAAAAAGTTACAGCTAAACCTTTTGGCTAGCCTCTAAGTTGGGATCTCCAAATCATGTCTTCCAGGCCACTGTCAAAATATCAGCTCATTTTAAGGGGAGCAGTCTTAGGCTAACTGTGAAAACTCTTGAAAAATTTCACAGAATCTCAGAATTACAGAATGGGTAAAGTTGGCAGGGACCAGTGGATCATTTGGTCCAACCTCCCTGCTCAAGCAGGGTCATCCCAGAGCACATGGCACAGCATTGCATCCAGACAGTTCTTGAATATCTCAAGTGAGGGAGACTCCATAACCTCTCTGGGCAATCTGTTCCAGTGCTTGGTCACTCACTCACTCACTCACTCACTCACTCACTCACCCACCCACAGCAAAAAAGTTCTTCCTCATAATCAGTTGGAACTCCCCATGCTTCAGTTTCTGCCTGTTGCCTGTTGTAATTTCATGCATTTATAAAGTAACATAATTGAAGCCAGCTGAATCCAAGAGACAATCACCATCCTCTGGTATGACCTAAATGTATTAAAGGCAAAGGGCAATTTTACTTTTCCTTAACACATAAAGTGCCTGCTGGCATTAGTTTGGAGGTGAGGAGTTTGGAATATTTATGTTGTGAAAGCATCCAGTTGATGACTGATTTTTATAGGGTAAGTCACAAGACTTGCAATGAAGGAAATAATAAGTATAATAAAATACTACTGAACAAAACATTAAAATATAGGGTGAAGATATAGACAGAAACAGCATTTTGAGTTTTATGTCAAAATACAGGACCACTTAGTTATGGTACTTGAATAAATCTGGCAGAGAGCCTAAAAGTTCTCTGTAATAGTACTGCAGGACTGTAATACAATGCACAAGGATAGCTATTTTACACTTCAGATATTGATCATTATGCCATTCACTCAGCGTTTATTCATCCCCAAATACGCTTAAGCAATAACTAAGCCAGCAGCAAGCCTCGGCTGAGAATCAACAAAAGCTATAAAGTGCTCTATAAAGCATTACTATAAGGCTGGCTTCACTAATTTATTGGTCAGCTAATTCTTTCGAGGAGGGATCTCCCAGACAGCCCATTATTCCACAGTACAGATGCAAATGACAGTGAACATTTTCCTGCCCATGCAAAGAAATCTAGTTCACACTGTGGATTCAGATCAAATTCAAAGCTGAAATAAATCAATGCAAATTGATAGTACTGCATAAGAAAGACAAGGCAGGCCATCTTCCCACACCAAAACCGAGCTGTAGGAGCAGTTATCTTTCAGGAGAGAGCATCAATGCCACTATAAGCCAGCGTGACAGCAGGTATCTTCTCACCACCCCTCCACTGCGGGTGTGGAGATGTGACTAAGATCCTAAGCCACCTAAGATCCTAAGTCACCTAAGATTTGACTTCTTAGAACATCTAGTAGATTTAGCAAGGACCAGGGCATGTAATTTGTTAGCTTTGGTATAATAGTTGCAACCTTCTTCTCCTTCCATCTATCTAGTTCTTTACTTTCTAAATGTTCCAGGAGATCTTAAATTTGCCTTTGTCCTGAACCCAAAGCTCCAGTCCTCCTATAGCCTATAATGCTTTCATACATATTTCATTGTGCATAAATCCACTATTGACCAATCAATTCACAAAACTGTACAATAGATTAATATAAATTTGTTGATGATTATGAAAGTTCATGTACTGCTGTTTGAGGGAAATCTATGCAGAGAAATCTAACTATCTTCTTATTTCAGTGAAATTGGCCAGATCAAGGAGTTGAATTAACATGTTCATTCATTTCTTGTTTAATTTCATGCCCTCATTTTACCTCAGTCATAATCAAGACTTTTTTAACAATATAAAGTATTTTTCCAATTATTTTATTTGACTAAAAAGCAGAAAGAAAGCTTTTGCAAAACAAAAATTGACATATTGCCAAGAAGTGAGGTTATATTTTCTATTTTCTAATTTCAGAATGTCCCATTTGTGTGTTTTTTCTCACAGAATAACATTCTTGTGATGGATAACAGTCTTTTATAAACAATCTTTAAAAATAGCCCAGCAGTTTCTAAACCTCCCACTCCTAGGAATTTTGGAGAGATTTATATAATAATATTAATTGGGACAATATGCAAGTGTGCTGGAAGCATTTTTGCTAGTAAAGATGCCTTTGATCTGTAAGAAAGACGGACCTTGTTAAAGCACACAGACTTTTAGCCATTATTTATCTAGGTCTGATGAAAGAATTCATCAATGCCTCCCTGAGATGTTAAATGACTAAAAATATGAAAGACACTACATTTAGTATCTGTTGTGTTTCTGGGAGATATCTGAAAAAGAAGAAACTTAAGAAGAAGTTGCAAACTGAAGGACTGTGACCACAGTTGATGAAACCAGATGAGTGACTTTTGGAAAGCTCAGAGAAAACCAGAGAGACATTGCAAACTGAAGGACTGTGACCACAGTTGATGAAACCAGATGAGTGACTTTTGGAAAGCTCAGAGAAAACCAGAGAGACACCAGATTGCATAGATCTTAGAGGAAACAGAACTGCTTAGGTCACAAACTGACTGCAAGATTTTGATTTCTGAATAAAGGAATACACTCTTTCCTGTTCTTTGTTCTTACTACACTCTTATTACACTCTTACTTCTTAGTAAAATAACATTTTGTTCATATTCTTCTGTTATCACAAAGAAATACAAGCAACAAAGAACAGACTCTGGCATCTTGCCCTGCTAAACAAACACATCCATAAGGGTCTAAATAATGGCAAAGAACATAAACCCAAGAAAAACAGCAAATCAGAAATTAAATGTACTTGTTTTTTAAGGACTACCAGAACATGAAAGATATAATCTAAATTAGAAATTACATGCCTCAAATTTGTCAACAAGGGATTTGGAATGTTGTTATTGGAGGGGGTTGGAAAAAAACATGGAAAAGAATTATGCAAAAAGATTACTTAGAAGGAAATTTAAAGGCCAATTGAGATTATTACCTTTCCTTAAAAAAAAAATAGAAAAGGATAATTAGAGTAAAAACAAGTGAAATTAGATTGGCAACCAATAATTGTCACTTGCCTTGCCTTACCAGTTTCCAGTAATCCTGAGCTTGTTGTCATGCAAGTGAGAAGTCATGGAATTTCTCTCTAATGTTGGCATTTATGGGAAACAGCACTCATGAGACAACCTGTTATGTAAACAATGATCTAACCAGAGATCTCTGTATGGAATAACGTAAGAATGAAAATGAAGGTAAGATATATCCACTGCTATTTTTTTAAGATTTTATACTTGTGGCTCTACATTAATTTCCACAGTGAAGTTCAGGTTCCATGGAGATTTTCTAAAATTTAGGGTTTTAATTTCTGTCTACCTCTCCATGAATTCTCTATATACTGGACTACAGAGGATTTAGTTGATGAAGTATCTCCTAATACTGTAATGGAGTATTAAGAAATGTGTAAACAATGGAGATATAGTGTGGGTATTTTGGAGGCCAAAACTCAAATGATTGCAACATATTGATTAAGAAATCCCAAGGAGTGTGGATGGACTAGTTTTGGTGAAACCACAGCAGTGGAGGATGGTGAGTCAAATCCTCAAGTAAGCAATGTAAGATGAAGTTTGATAAAAGTCTTTCATATCCCATTTAAGTCTATAGTAGCGGGGTAGAGTTAGTAGGTTGGAACAGGTCTTTCAGCGGTGATGGAAAGCTCAATGATTTCAGAACCCTCAGAAGCAGCACCCATGATGAAATCAAGGTTTTTCATCTGGGAAAGAGAAAACAATATTTTGTCAGCAGTACTTTGTACTTTGTAATTTATTTTTTTTTTCTTGCTATGTCTCTTCTTACTGTCTTGGATTGATTTGCAGTCTTAAATTGGCTTTCCAACAACTTCAGATATTAAGTTAACCTCTGAATTTTATTATCTTACTTTAAGCATAATGAATGTTAATATATCATGTGCAAAAGTAGCTGTATTGGTGGAAGGGTTCATCCAAGAAAAACTAGAGGTGTTAAGTAATTTCATGTTTTCCCATCTGATTTCATATTCAAACTTTCTACCTAAAAGGAATGACATTTTCTATCAACCAGGTTGTTCAAAGACCTTTTGATAAATGGCAAATAATTTCAAAGCAATCTTCTAGTGTTATTTGTATTTCTGAAGGAGGCAAAGCACATTATCTACTTGTAAAATCATTATTTGGGTAGCTGATTTATTACCAACGATGGGATAAGATTCACAGGAAAGGCAAAATTTGTGAGAGCGATAAGAAAGGTAGGACTGCAAAACAATAAGAGGAGCTTGTTGCAGTAAAAAAGCCAGAAGTCATCAAAAAACTGAAAATCAGCTTAGCAAACTGGTTACCCTTCTATGGACTTTCTGGGTCTGAAAAACAGGGTCCTTAATAACAAGTTGTAGTTTGTAGCTTTTGTACTCTACTAATGATCCCTTCAAGTTCCCATGACCTGATTCATTACACTGAGACAAGCAACACATCTGAAGAAGGAAGCCCTTTCATAATACTCATAGGTGAGAAGATTTGGTTTACCACAAGTTATGGCCAGCAATGAGAAATAACGGTATGTGGAATGAGAAGAAACATACACCAAAGCCAGAAAGTGGGAGACAACTGAAGTTTTTACAGTGGGGAACAGTGTCTTCTTTAGAGGAAGAAATAGCCAGAATTTCCAAGATCTGAAATAATTTGATTGAGATAAGAGTTATACACGGGAATTCAATTCCTTCCAACACTCATGAATTTGGTTGTTTTTACAGAAAGAAAAGATTTGTACCCATTTGTCATAGAGAGCTAGTAATAGATATTCAGATCTAGTGAGGCTGTTCAAACCTACATTTTCTCTGTCTAGGAAGAAAGAACAGATATTTTATGCTCTGTGTCTTATGTAGGATCAGTGTCATCTTCCTTGTACATTGCCCCTTGCATTTTGTAGAAAGGATGTGAAGACCTGAATGGGAAAAGTTATTCCTAGATGTGATTTATGTGGGTCAGGGTTAAAATAAATTGTGTGTAAAATTTTACACAGACTTACAGTGCTTTGAGCATTGAAGGTTCAATGAGATCTGTCTAAAATCTAGACATCAGTTTTAGAGCTTTTAGAGTTTTAGAGTTCTCAAGTATTGTTTTGCTTCTCAAGAGATGCCAAGCCTTTACTTAGACCATCCAAGGCAGGTGCGCAGAGTTCTACTCTCTAAACACAAGAAAAATTGAAAAGTTTTGTTGCTATGGCTATAGATCTTTCATAATTAAAAAAAATTTATGAATGTTGCTAATTTTAACACTTCATAGAAGAGTAACTTGCTCTCTGCAATTGATAACAGACCTTGCCTCATATATGTGAATCCAAAAGCAAGTTAGAGGTTTTTGTATTTAAGCCTTTCCTGCCAGTGACCAGTAGCCAATAGTTTGGTGTCTAACAAATTAAGTTACAGATAGTCAAAATATATACTATCTGTTGTATCAAGTTTTCACCAACACAAGTGCCACCCTGATTTAACAAGCAAGTGTTAAGTTCCTTCTGATTTTGTTTTTACAACCAAATGCAACTTTATTACTCCATTCATATTCTTCTACTCATAGTTAACATACTGGGTACTAATTCTTTAGACACATACATTTCAGGCTGTCACATGTGCTGTCCTCCTGTAAACCTATGTTTAGTCATCACTTACTCATCACATAATGTTCATCACTATCAAGTTTGAAAGAATGTATACTTATCACAACCTCATGAATGTAACTAATTCCTTACATATAATACAGATGAAAAAATCTCTTTAAGCCTTTCCTGTCTGATCAGGAATTTATACACTTTACTGAGCACAATTCTTCAGACAAGGCTTTTTACTAATCATGACTTCATTAAATAAAATAAAACAAAACAGCAAACACATGGGCCAGTGCTGGGATGCCAGTAACCTGAAACTATGGCTTTTCTTTTGAAAAACCTGTCAGCCTAAATTTTCAGTATCTGGAGGGAAAGATGCTATATCATAGCATAGCTCTAGAAGTCTCTTGATTCCAACACTAACTCTGCAGAAAGTGGGGGAAGGAGGCAGGGAAGACAAAGGGAAGGGAAGAAGCCTCATAACTTCTTTAAAAAGGAAGAACAGAACAATAAACATAGTGTCTTAAGGCAGATGAAAAATTGAAATACTTGTCTTGCTTATCGACTAATAGGGGTAACTTTGTAATCAGTTCTTAATATTTTCTTTTTTTAAAATTTGCTACATAGAATTCATATTTACTGTAAGAAGAGAATTGAGTTATCTGAAATACCTACAGTTTCTTAGCCTCAAAGTGCTCTCTCATGTGTCCCAAATCTTCCAGCAAAACTCTTCCACTGCTGTTGTCTTCTAACATAGTTGACACTAATGGTCCAGTCAACTTGTCTTCCAAACAACCTTATATAAATAAATTAGCAAGTAGTGGTTTCACTTGGAGCTGTAAAAGGGCAGCAGTAGAATCCAGGTCTGTCAAGTCACTGAGGGAGACTTGCCCAAGCAGCTCCTATGCAATGCAGTGCTAGAGTGTGACCCTTGTCTGCTCTGTGACCAAGTGTGCTGGAACCAGCTGGTCAGTCCAGCAGTTAGCTGCTCCTCATACTCAGGAGGGGAAGCAGTCCATCCACTGGGACCCAGCTGTCACTGGATACTAACTGGAAGGTAGAGATATGGCCTTACCTGCACATCTGACCTGTCACCCCCTCTCTGCCATCTGCACATTCAACCTGACAGCTTGGGAGAGAAGTTTCAGAGATCTGCAAACATAATTGTGCAGCAATAGCATAGTCAAGTGACCAGGTTTGGAAATCATATCTCTGCAGCAGCTCAAATTCTTCATGTTGTAAAATCAGAACTTAATTACTACATGAGATTTTTAAATATGCCCTTACAAAAAAATCAGCCTGGCCAAATCCTGCCAAGTATGATACTGGAACTTTTAGATAAAATCCATATTAGGCAAAGTGATCTCTATTTTGAGCATCCCACAAGATAATTTTTTCAGCTCAGGAACAGCAGCTACATCAATTCTTAGATTTTTCAGTTTCAAAGAACTATAGGCTATTGGTTCTATATGCAGCAATGTGAAAAAAACAGTCTCTAAAGGAATGCAGTGGAGATTTAACAATCTCTGAGCATTGTGGTAAGTATTTTAAACTTCCCTTTGCCCTGATATCTCAGTACATGGCCAGTAGTTACTGGGTACTTATTTGACATTTGGTGCTTCTGAGTGCTAGTAAAAATAGCAGCCTTTTTGTTTAGAAGATCAGCTGTCTGCAATGGTGAGTCAGGGATGACACCTGCCAGTCAGCTTAAGTACTGGAGGTGGGATCCTCATTGAGTTGTGCCTAACTGTGTGAATTGAATCAACAATCAAAAATGTATGGCCCTGGCAGGGTCTGAGGGAGAAAAAAGGTGGTTGGGGTGAATTAATGAAGACAAGTACACCAACCAAAATCAGTGTCAAAGAAGGGGAGGGATGGGAGTTCTTCTCTCCCTCTATCATTAAATATCAAATTGTAGATGTGGTGCCTGTATGAGGCTGGGATTCCTGCTGCTCTCCTGAGCTCAGTGTCTAAATTGTTTGATTAGACTGGACAAGGAGGAGAGGAACGGAGACTGGGACATAAATGGAGAAGGATAATAGTTTCCTAGGAAAATTGACTAGTGCTTGCTAGTATTTATGCTTCTAAGTGAAATGGGAGCACTTTGGCTAAGTACAAATTTCTCCACCGTATTTGATAGTCTGCAGAAGTGCACGGGAAGATAACACAGCTAAAGTTCTTGGCTCTTTGGTACAGACACTTTTTAGCCTCCCATTTGAGACTGGTAAGGAAAATGTTAAGATTATCATCTCTAGTAAGGCTGCATTTAGAATCAGGATCAGGACTAGGACAATGTTACTTTAATTCCAGCACTGCGGGCAGAAAAACTGATCAGCACAGATTAGGAGAAGCACTTATCCTAGTGAGGAGCAGCACCTATTTGGATGGGGGATTAAATACACCAAACACAGTCTAGAAATACTCCAAATACATTACAGAGTTCATTGAAAGTGCCTGAACCTCATAGCTAAGTCTGTGTTTTAGATTTCTTGAAATATTCCTATGTGCCTATGCTCCTGTAGTCATTGCATGTCCCAACCTGATCTCAGGTACCACTGTTGCTAGGAATGATTTAGACATGAATCGGGTGTCACAAGGATGCAAAACTTATGATTATATTCCAAAACTATTATAATTTTCCATGTTATATTATGCAGGAATAATGGAACATTACACCAGTTTTCTAGTTTGAGAAGGATTAAGCTGTGTGATGAATTAAAAGAAAATAACTCAAATGCAATTCTTTCCCATCAAATATAGTCACATTCTCTAGAGATGCAGCTTTTTGTACTCCCCTTTCCAAGAAAGAAATTATGGCCAAAAATCTAAAACAGTCCTAAATTTTGGATTTTATATCTCTTTTTTTTTTTGCCACTAATACTGGGAAAAGGCAATAAATTATGAATGCAAGGTTTAACCAGGAATTGGATTATTTGAATAGAAAAAAGTTCAAAATAATTCAAATTAAAGTTTGAGCTTCATTTAAAAAATAAATTGTAAGCATTTCTCTCTACTTGATCAACTTTAACAGACCTAAAGAAGAAATTGAAAAGGAAAATAAAGCATATCAAAGATTTCTAACACTTTGGTGGATATTTATATTAACAACTTGAATATATTCAAATTAATACTCAATGGCAATATGTATATTCTCAGAACATCCTTTTTTTTTTTCCAAACTAAAATTTTGTTCTGCAGGTTTTAGCCATACATTTGAAAATACTTAAATACCCAATTTTGTTAAATATTTAGGCAGACACAGTGAATTCAGGAATATGTTTCTTCCTGTATCTTGTTTTGCTAGAGGAATGTTAGCTTTAACAGAGGCAAAAGGTTTTTCACTACAGAATCATTAACCAGAGCTTAAATTCTCAATTCAGCGTATCTGTTCTTCAAACAAAAGATATTGCCCTACAAAAGAAGTAAATGAGAAGAGGCCTTGCAATTCAAAGTTGCTGCTCTTCATCTTGTGTGTGGGAGGACTGCCAAGTGAATGCAATTCAACAGTCCATTTGCATCAGACTGGCTTATATATCCACTGAGGGAGGCAGGATTTTGGCACGCTGTGTCAGCAGGTTACCTTGCCATTGTGAAAAAGCAAAGCAAGAGCATGCTAGGCATAATGAGACAAACGTTGTGCATTCAGGTCTCCAAAGTCTTTTCTTACTAAAAGAGAAGAAAAGAATGGCCTGCGTTAACACTCTGGATATGCTTCTTGTTTACATGGCTCCATCAATTGCATTTTCCTCATCAAGGTTTTAAAGGTTCATTTATGAATACAGTAAGTCAGGCCTATGAAATGATAAAAGTCTTTTTTCTTGTATATTATATGTCATAGAAAAGAACATGTTAAGAGTATGTGTGGTCATTGTCTGTGATTCATTCCATGACTGGAGCAGAAGTATCTTGGTTCATTTAATGGAAATCAGATATACCTCGCTGCAAGTTTCACATTGCACATATGAAGAGGCCAGGAAACAGAAGTGACATGGAGGCAGGGTTGAGTGACACAAAAAATACTTGGCTCTGCAGAACAAGCTGTTCCACATCAAAAGGAGAACACTTGAGCAGCACTTAAAAAGGAAATGGTGACTTCTACAAACTTATGAATTTGTAGAAGTTATGAGTTGTAGAAGTTTGTTTGCAAAGCCTGGACCATTCCCTAAGAGTTGCTATAGACAGCAAAGCTGAGGCAAGGGAGCAGCGTGAAGAATGCCTCATAGAAGCAGCCAAGGGTGTGACATGAGAAGGAGTAAGTTCAGTTCTAGCAGCTGGCTGTTGCTGCTGCCAGCACTTTTGAGGAGAGTTACCAAGGTGCACAGGAACACCTGGCAAGGCCTGGGAGGAGGAACATGAAGGCAGTGGACAGAGTGTTGCTATAGTGTTTTGCTACAGGTCTGGTTTAGTGAAATGACCTGACCCTTCTCCTTTCTTATAGATTCAGGCTCTTCTTTTGCACTGATACACTGTCAATTGCTGCCATCCTTCCAAAGGAATATGACAACAACCTCAATATTTTATTTAGCTGACACGAAGGATTCACACATATGGATGGACATCATATAATTAGCACTGCTTTCTCCACCACCTGTAAGTGGTCTTATGTCCCTTCCTCTGCTAGAGCTGAAAGAGTAGCCCTAAGGCTGATCTAAATTACTGCTCTCCAGAGTTGTCATGGTAACAGGAACTGGCTGAGCAACCCAGGCATTTTATGTTTTCCTTGAACATATTCTGAACGCTACATTCAGAACAGGGATTGCAGCTGTGCCATCCCCAAAGGCTTCCTTTCTCTCGTAGAGCATGATCAGGTTCCCAGCTAAATCAGACTCCTGCCTGCTTTACAACATATGAGTGGCAGATCTCTGCCAAAATGATTTCCAAAATCTCCTGAATGATTTTAGTGGTCTGAACTGTCATTCTACACTTGGTATATTGACAGGAACACTATATTTCAAAGTATCCCTTCACTGGAATTTGTCAAACAACTTGTGGAATTCTTAAAAATACATCCTCTCATAAAAATTCAACTTGTGTCAAAAGACCCTATTTTGTTTACTTTCCAGAAGTATTCAAATGTATCACTCACTACAAAAGGTTTTAAAAGATGACAAAAAATAAGTAATGGATGACAAAAGGAAATGTTCTGTCAACAATTTAAAAAATAAAAATAATCTGAATTCAGCAACCTTATTTCTGGAGCCTCCTGTTCCTGCCATAGAAATATTCTTTCCATGAACTTTCATGTTTATTGATATTGTGCAATATATGTGTTCCTTCACTTGGAATTTGTCTGTCTTGAAGAATATAAGTATTCAAAGAATAAAGAAACATGAGCATGGTTACCCTGGTTATCTAGATAGTAAGTTTTGATATTAGAATGGTACTGAATTTGACGAAAGAACACAGAGCCAAAAGATTCTTCTAATAGAGAAAAAGCTGCCCATGGCTTTGCCTCGGATTCTTCATGCTGAAAGTCAGAAGGCATTAATGTTTTTTCTAAGAACTTTGTGGATGAGGTTCTGCTGATCATTAAAAAAACTGCTGGATTAGCCTTTAGAGTCTAGGCGGATCAGTGGAGAATGGGCTTAATTTTGCCTTTTTAACAGATCACTGAGACAGATGGCAGAGATTAGAATGGCATATGACCACAGCTAATGGAGCATTGCCTGTGCACCTCTACTCCAGATTCTGATCTGATGATTAAGGTATTTGCTGCCTGAAGTGGATGAGTGCAGAAAAGCCATATATGGTGCTACCCTGTTGCCCTGACTTTTGCAGTTCTGGATGTTGTCATTCTTTTGTAGCTAGTTTCTTACACTCTTCTATGTAAACATAGCCATGTTATTGTAACTGTATCTTATCATTTACATTCCTTTCTCCTGGACACAGAAGTTTGATGGACATTTCCTTTGACCACTGTGTTTGAGGGAGGAAGAACTCATTTCCTCCAATGAATAGTGATTTCTAAATGTATATAAAATAAAGAAGGCGGATCTTGCTCACCCCTTCCTGCTCTTTCCTCCTTGCTGGTAACAGGTGTCTCTGTCTCTTCTTTTGTGTCGTTACTGCGACACTGCCCAATTTAAATTTTTTAAAGTCAGGGAGCTGGAGCTTGTTATGACAGGCTGCCCAGCTCACTTTTGCAAAGAATACTTGATTTATGGAGAAATAGGTTTGGCCACACTCCTAACACTAGGTTTTGATTCCTTTAAGGTATGCAGTGTTTGTAGTATTAGTTAATTCTTCCCATTCAGCTAATACATTTCAGCTACACATTCAAGGATTTGAGTATGTGAATCCTTACAAATAAAGAGCAATTATCTAAGAAAATTACCTAACAGGTTATTTTCCTCCCCCATACCAATAGTTATATAGCCTTTGGTTACTGTTTCAGAAATAGCTTTGCTTCAAAAGGACTCTCCTGTCAATACATGCTCAACTGGCACGGCTGCTGCAAAACCAATACAAAGATTATCAGGAAAAAAAAAGAAAGAAAATTAATGGTCTTTGTGTTACTGGAGCCTTAAGACTCACAGTCAAATATTTACTGCACCCAAAATAAACCCAGAATACTCAGAAAATGTTTGGAATCAAAGCATTTAGCAAGTCAATTTATTTAGGGAGAGCAAAAAGAAATTATACAATGCAGGTTTACAGTTAGGGTTATAAACTTTGTCATTCTCATTCCACTGTATTAAATATCTGAAAATATTTTACAATTGCACATCAAGAATTGTCTGTATAGAATGGCAATGAATATTTATTCTCCAAGGGCAAAACAAAGAAAATTTCACACTGCCTGAAGAAGACTCTTGCATGAAAACGCAAGTGAAAGATTTTATGTGTATAGCCCTTCTGGAAAGAAGAAGAGGAAGAGGAATCACACAAAGATGCTTCTCATCATCTAATCTCATAAATGCGGTAGCTGAAAGGAAAAATGTCATTACTCACACTTACTTTCCATCAGAAAGCTCCTTCTCATAACTAAGCACAACAGCCCTTTATTTTTGTGTGCACGAGAAATGGTACTGTCAGACTTCTGCTGTGCAGAAAGTTCTTACAGTGTAGTTTGCTTTTATTGGTTTGTGGGTTGGGAGGCTGGTTTGATTAGCTGCATAGCAATTTATTAAATGACAAAATCATGTCTTCCAAGTTTTGGGGGGGATTTTATAACAAAATAAAAAGTAATTTTCATTTAAAGCCAACTTTTAAGTTGCTTACTTGTAGACTGAAATACAAATTCTAATTGCTATATCTATCTAAAAGCTGTCCATTTTCTCTCTAGTCCTTTAATAAAGGAAACAGATCTATTGATCATCTGATGACTGCCATTTCTCTTGTTTTTACTGTAATTCCAGACATCTAGACTTTCAAATATAGCAGTCTACAACGCAAAAAGACAAAAAACTTCTATAAAGTGACGTAGAAAATATATTTGGTCAGGGTCTCTTGGGAACTTACTTGAAGATTTTTCAGAGACTAGAACTTCCAAGATGGTACACAGCAGAAGCAGGAATCTTTTGGGTTTTCTGCTCAGGAAAGGATATACTCTAAGTACTCATACAGCATGCAACAAACACATGCTTAGAGATTTGTATATATGCATATACATATATACACACATGTATATGGATGCATATATATTTCAATATATGTATATAAATGCATATATATCAGGTTCTAATTTGTCTCTATGCAAACTAAATTAAATGGCATGGAAATGTCTGAGCTCCTTTATGCCTGTTTTATGCATATGCAGTTCTCATTCACATACTTATTGAAGTAAAACATTTTGTAATATAGCATCCTGGAAGAGTCTCTGCAAACTACATCCTTGATCCTTGCAAATTTAAGACACAAAAGGTTTAAATGGCAGATTATAACATTAAAGAGATTAAATTAATTTGTAGTTTCTTCTCTATAATTCAAGTTAATTTTTCATAGTGTAAGTATTTAGGACGTAAAGCTCTTCTGATTTCAGATGGGGTTTGGGACGTTATTTGACATCTAAGAAATCTTTATTTCTGCACTCCAGATACACAGACCACAGGAAGCGAGGCCTGACACCTCCTCAGGCAAGGTGACAGCTCCCAGAGATAAGTACATTTGTCTGATAATCCATCATCTTCTTTGCAAACCCTTTTTTAAATTTAATTATGATCTCTGAATCAACGGAGACAAGATGTTGGGATGGCAGCCTGTTATTGGAGATTTTCCTACTTGCCTATTTTAATGCTTTGCTTAGGTACTGACTCCCATGCCTGTTTCATAATCCAATTCCTCCTCTGACTTGAAAACAAGATAAGTAGCATGATTATTTTCTGTTCACTATTATGCTGTGCTTGAAATGTAAACAATACAAAAGGTTAAGCAATAACTGAAGTAGCCATTTAACTCATTTATTTTCCTGGTCCTTCCTGAGAAACCCTCGAAGCTGGTGTAAGAGCATTTTATCTGACCTCAGTATGCTTTGACACCTGTTTTGACTGCAGTATCTTGAACATGTTATTTCTTTGTAACTCAAACAAAATCCCCCATTTCCAAGCTGGGTACCCCACCTCCAGCACTATAGAGGCCATATATTGCCCAGTGAATAGTTGCACAACAGCTGGACAGACTGGCCTTTTGGGTGGTTATGATGACCAGGATGATAAAGGGTTTAGAGCATATTTTGGATATTGGAAACATGTCCAAATACTAGATCCCAATGAAGAGCAAGAAGATAGAGAAAGGTCTCCCTAATACTATGTTGTGACTGTGAACTAGAGTTTCTTCTGATTCCCTACTCCCTGTTCCCACAGACTCCACACTGGATTTTGAGAAACTTTCCTAAAATATGATAAAAAACCCACAAAAAAAAAAAAAAATCTCTGTCAAGTCAGTACTGAACACCCAATGCTTTCCAAAGTCTGAAGGATCCAATTTATTGGTTCATTGTCTGACCAACTGGCTCATAAGAAGATGGGAAAGGGACAGGATATGAAAAGTGTTTTTCCCTAAAGCAGCTTTCTATAATTTTCTAAAGAATTCTGTAGTCAGGGACTACAATGACAAGAGTAAGTACAGTCCACAGGAAAAAAAAAAATATAGCAGGATTTTCACAATGGTTTCTGAAACCTCTTTTCTTACAACACCACCTGACTTCCCTAACTCTGCTGACCCTACCACATGGAATATGTAATTTCCTGCAAATTTACTGGTAGCTCTGCAGGCTGGAAGTCTAACAAAGCAACAGAACTGATGTGTTGTTTCATGCAGGAATTTCTTCTAAAGATGTATTGTTGTACTTAGTTTAAAAATACAGAGGAAAATTAAATGTAGTGATGGTTCTGCTTTCATTTGAAATAAAAAGAATTTATGCAACTATTTATGTTGGAGCAAAATCAAACCTCAGAACATGAATTTTGCTTAAAATAGTTTTCTTTGTGACATATTTCAGTTTAAGGACTGGAATTGAAATTTAACCAAAGCTGCATTTTTCTGTACTTCCAAACCCACAGAAAAGCTCAGGTCACACCAATCCTCAAAAAATTCAGAGCCAAAAATACAGACAGAGCTCTTTAACAAATAATATCCTTTTACCCACCTGAGCTGAAAGGAGCTATCAATCACCCAGGAAGCCTGACACAGCTGTTCACTGCCCAGGAATATCAAGAGCCAGAACATCTTTATCCTGCAGCAGTAGAACAGCTACTTTTAAAAAGCACTACTTTTAAATAGCTCTCTGTTGCACTGACCGCAAGCCGCCCAGTGGCCTGGCAGGCAACAAGTTCTGATGCCCTGGCAGCGTGGCAATCAGAGTCCTGTCAGCAGCTGTCAGTGCTGCCTGCAATTAGCTTAATTTGAAGGCTGGCTGCTGCAAGGTGTTGCTAGGCAACAGGCGAGGGTAAAGGAAGAAAGAGGGCCTCTTTCCTTGTCTGTAATCCCGACTTTATTCCAGCCCCGAGGGGCAGAGCTCCAGTTGAAAGGGGGTAACAAAGAAGAAGAGCCCTGGGGAGCAGTTACAGCCCCCTTTTGAAACGAGAGCGGAGATGGGGAAGAACAAAGGTATAAACCAGTAAGGGAATGACGAGGGGTGACAGGGAACAAATCACAGAGGGGTAGGGGAGGAACATATTTGAATCAACCAATGGGGAACCAAACTGAACAGAATTTTCCAGAGCTCAATATATAAGCAATGAAACACATGAATAAACATAGGAGTCTAAACCAAGAGCATTACGGGAACAGAGAGGTTTCTAGAAGGAGAGGAGGAGATGCTGCTAAATGGACACCCAATGGGGAGTAGCCTTAAACCTTGGTCTTGCCCTCAGATCCACCCTCAGGGTCGGAGTCCTGGGCGGGGAAATCCACCCAATGGATGTCACTCAGCCCCAAGGTGGGCTGGGTCACCGCAACAGCTTTCCAATTGTCTTCCCTTACCATGCCAAATTTCTGTACCTGTTTGGGCTGAAGTAACATAGAGCCAACAAGTACATTATGAGGCTGGAAAGGAGGACTGTCACCTTAAAAAAGTAATAAGACCGTATGTGAAATAGCAGTCAACAAGGGTGATAAAATGACCTCTGAATGAGCTGTTTGCATAATGTCTTGGGAGCTGGGATTGCATGGAGGTAAATTTTAAAAGACAAACAAAAGAATGAGATTTCTTGATGAGCCTTCTGGGTACACTGGAGGCATGGAATCTAAGTCCACTGATGCTTTAAGCATCAAAGCTCAAATATTTTAAATGTTCAGGAGCCTAAATTAGTTATTTTTATTACCATATTTTAATTCATAATAATTGTAACACTATTTGCATAGAGAATATCAAAAGAAATAGGCCATTGTAAATCTACACTTATACTTTTTAATTGGCAAAATTCTTCTGAACTGTGAGCTTAAAAATGCAACCAGAGCTATTTTTTAGATTATGCATTTTCTTATTTACTTATTTCTAGAATAGAATGGAAAACTCTAGGGTCATTTTTTTTAAGCAATAATTTCTGACAGGTTGTGAATTAACTTGGATTGCAAAGTCACCTTGAAAAGCTCATCCCACTAGTTTATACAAAAAGAAGTAAGGAATTAAATACTCCAGAAAAATAATGCTTTCAGTAATTTTTCTGCAATATGACCATTAGAAACATCTGGAGTTCTTACATCCTGTTTTGTGTCTGTACCTTTCAATTCTCCAGCCCCTTCAAAACATTATGGATTAACTGGGTAGGATTCTCCTGTCTAAACATCAATGTCTAGAGAACCTAAGCAGTGTTAGCAAATATAGCAGGTGTAGACTTTGACAGCATTAGATGCTATGATTGTGACATAGAGAGGATGGTGATGCAAAGCTTCTACAGCACTTTCCTGAACAGACGGGAAAGTGTCCAGAAGTAACTTCCTTACATTATATCTCAGGAAGTGGGAGAGGTGGCAGAGAATAAATGGTGATGAACAGAACACAGGCACATGTGTATATGTATAAATAAATCTATAAAATTAAATCTTAATGTCACTGGCACTAAGTAGATTAATCATATATAACTTCATATATTCCATCAACATTTCATTCCAAAGAATGATTCCTCTGTGTTCAATATATGAAAATAAATACAACAGCAAAATGGTTTTGGGTTTTTTCAGAATACAATCTAACAGAATCAGTATGATATTGCTGTGCAAATTTTAAATCAACATAATATTTAAGACAAAAAAGCCCAACAGATAAACTATTTGGTTAAAAAAATCTCACATTTTATAAGTTTCCACCTAAATATAAATATTAAAAACTTGTCTGTAGTGCTGTATGCATTTAGAGAACGTAATGCAAAAATAGAGATGAGCATTTCAAGTTTCTTAAACCATGTCACCCTCTCTGATCTTCTGAGAAGCACTAGTAAAATACACTTTTGGTATAGTATATCCATATTGACTACTTTGTGTATAAATGTATACATGAAGTCAGCACATACTTCTTGTATTTTGAAAATTCCAGTCCAAGGTACCTATGTGCTGAATAACTCTCAAAAAAAATTTATTGAAGGAGTTGGAAGTAAGGATGGAGAGAAATATAGCAGGCAAAAGAGGAAAAAAGAGCGACTTTTTGCTGAGGGATTTTTGAAAGCATTCATTTTTGAATTCACTCCTCTTGAAGTTAATGATAAAACTCTTATAGATTTTGGTGACAAAAAGACAAGTTCCCAGACCTTTTGAAATTTTCTTCCTATCAATATAAGTCTCTCCCTACTGAAGGGTTGCTTCTGTGACTTCATGCTTAACTGAACAAAAGAAAACACTATTCTTTTGAGACTGTGAGAGCAGAGGCAGAAGGAGTGAATGAATAATAACAGAGCAAAAAATAGAGCTAGACTTTCTTTTACTGTGCAGCTGAAGCCAATGGGGCAACACATGCCACATAAGGAGAAAACCCAGGAAGTTTGATAATAAATTGTGTCCTCTGGAAACATATGCATCCCCTTATTTCATAGCCACTGCCCTCATTATATAGTGGGTCCAAAAGTATCATTATAAAAGAGGAAAAAAATCATGCATAGATAAGCAATCCCTCTGACCCTTTTAGTTCTCTAAGAAGAGCTGATGCATTGCTGTAGCTTCTGCTTTTATACAAACAAGGCTGAATTCAAACAAACAATTCCCTAGGAATGATTATGGGGGGGTTGGGTATCTTACCTGTTTTTATCACTCTGCTATTGCTTTCATCCTAAAATGAATTTTAGTTTTCTGAGGCTAACCATTGTTTTGAAAATCATGCCTATAGGGTCATTACTTTATTTCTGGAAGTATGATCCTCAAAGGGAACAGGACTGTTCAAAGTATATGCAATGAATAATCTAGAAACGTGATGACTCTCACCCACCAAACTGATCCATATGAGGAAAGACTGAAAGAGAATTCAGGCTAGAACCTCAGCTTTCATTGCTACCTCATGGATGAGTTCAAGATGAATATGCAACATATTCAGCATATCCTACAGTGATTTAAATGTTTTTGGTAATGTTATTCCCACTTCAGCAAAGAGAGAAATTAAATCCCGCAAGAGAACTAGAATAATTTCTTCTTTTTCTTTTTCTTTTTCTTTTTCTTTTTCTTTTTCTTTTTCTTTTTCTTTTTCTTTTTCTTTTTCTTTTTCTTTTTCTTTTTCTTTTTCTTTTTCTTTTTCTTTTTCTTTTTCTTTTTCTTTTTCTTTTTCTTTTTCTTTTTCTTTTTCTTTTTCTTTTTCTTTTTCTTTTTCTTTTTCTTTCTCTTTCTCTTTCTCTTTCTCTTTCTCTTTCTCTTTCTTTCTTTCTTTCTTTCTCTTTCTTTCTTTCTTTCTCTTTCTTTCTCTTTCTTTCTCTTTCTTTCTTTTTCTTTCTCTTTCTTTCTCTTTCTTTCTTTCTTTTTCCTTCTTTCTTTCTTTTCCTTCCTTCCTTCCTTCCTTCCTTCCTTTTTCTTTCTTCTCTTATTAATAACCTATGGGATATAATAAACATTCAGGCCACTTCTCTTGAAGATGCTCCTAACTGATGTGGGATACCTAAGGACAATTGGAGTTTTAACCATGTAAGAAGGGATGACTCTGGTATTCCTGGCAAATGCTGTGATTGCACTGGGACACAGAGAGACCAGCCTCACCTTAGAAAGACAGAACAATGATGTTTTCTGCTTTTTGATACACAGACTTGTTCAGTCATTATTGCTGACTGATCATTAAACCTCCCACGGTGGTGATTCTTTGCTCTAGAGATTTTTCTGCATCACCCGACTTGCAGCTCAAAGCAGCTATGGGAAAGCTATTCTAGAGCATGTTCAGAACTCTGCCTATGGAAGAGTCAGATGTTCACAGGGAGGTGATTGTCGTGTGGATAAACAGAGATTCTGGGTAGTTAAATTGTCTGTTCTACACCTTCAGAGACAAAAAAAAAATGGTAATTATGCATTAAGGTTTTGTTCTCTGTGTGTGTTACTTTTTTTTTTCCTTGAAAAGCATTTGTTTGAGAAAATTCATCCAAGACTTTGCTCCTTTAAAGTTAAAGGCAGATCTTAGATTTAAAAGCTGAGTATACACTAACTTTGACAGAAGAAAAGATACAGATCAGTCAGCAATCAATAGAAGAGTCTGGCCTTCTGCATTTGAATACTGTAAGGCACTGTTGCCAGAGAGAGCTCCCAGGTTTATTAAAACATCTTCCTCCCTCTGTTCCTTCTTCCTTTGAAGTAAATTTCTTTCTCCTGCCGTTACTGCTGTCACTGCTAAATTATATATGCCCTCGTGTTCTAAAAACTCTGCATCAGGCACAGTAGTCAAGCACCATTTTTTTCTGTACCTTACAGCTGTGTGAAACTCAGGTTTTCCAAGTAATTCTGCCTCCTTGAATGCCTCGCCTTTTTGTTTCCTCCAAAAAAAAGGAATATCTCTATTCAGTGTGTTGGAATAGAGTTGTTCCAGTTCTACAGTATTAGCCCCAAGCACGTCTTCCACAATAGAAAGATTTTCCACAGTTCAGAATTAAATTTAGGAAAATCAAACCAATTAATCAAGGTAGAATTATACTGTAAAATTAGGACTATCTCCTGAAATGCTTAGATCTGCTGGTTTATCCAGCTTCTCTTTGGCAGATATAAGGATCTTCCTTAGCTGAGGTTTCAATAATATAAAACACTGAAGAAAAGAAAGAGTAAAAAATAATTGTGCTGAACTGGAAAGGAAGAGCCATGCTTCTTGTGCCTAAATAGGATCTCAAGGCAACCAGCTAAAGTCCATGGTAAACCCAGTGAAATTTTGGCTAAATGAGGCAGACCCGAAGTCTTAGAAATAGAAAATTGTTGTTTTGGTTTGGTTTTTTTTTTTATTTTGTTCTGGGTTTTTTTCCATAGTAGTTCACAGCATAACACAATCAAATAAATACAATGTCCATTTGTCTATAATCATGTAACAAAAGGGTGAAAAACAAGATAAAATAAATATATTCCCATATTCTGAGAAAGATAATGGACTTGTGCTGAAAGCAACCAGAACATTTTTTAATAATTCTATTCTAGATTGCTGCAGTTTTCCACTTCAAAATTGAGCAACTAAATCTAAAGGCACTTCACAATATAAGATTAATCTGAAGACTATTAGAGGTGGATTACTAGCAATTGGGCAATTCAAGGAGAGGTTCTTGGAAAATAGGAGGTTAAATGAGGAGTGTCAAGATCCATCTATAGATCTACTACTAAAAACCCCAAAAAGCATTTTGTTGCAAAAACATAGCAAGGCACATCTGATCCAAATTCCACCAAAGTCAATAAGAGTTTTTACATTACTCTAAGTAAGCTCTACATCAAGGCCAAAGTTAAGGAAAAAGGTGCAGTCAGGAGAGACATCAATGCAAAATGCTCTTACATTGGGGAAAGTGTTAGTTTGGGTGTACAGGCTGTATTAATGCCCACCAATACTGGAAAAATGGGTGCAACATTTTAAAAATACAGCCCAAGTTTGGTTGAGTAAAATGGCCTTTTCCTGCTATAACTTCCCAGAGGAACAGAGGTATGTCTGTCCTCACTTGCAAACTGTCAGTCATGCTGCAATTTTCACAGACATCATGAGTCACTCTTCTTTGAGCTCTAATCTCTGCTCCTAGTGACAAATAAGCCTCAAAAATCAATCCAGTTCTGAATCCTCATATCTTTTGGGATTTTATTTTATTATTAACTAAGTATATTGCATGTTTTGGGTACTAAATGAGAGGATGTAAAATTGTGAGTATAATTAAATGAAATGTCAAACAACCTGGAATGCACCTGTAATGGTGTCGCCATGTTGTAATGAAAATGTAAGCTAACTCCCAAACCTTTAGAGCCTTTTTTAGGTTACTCTTCTAGGCTTATGGCAGTCTGGTTCTTGCCTTTTATAAGCTATTACAAGTTGCAAAGCAACACAGTGCATATCTCTTCTACAAGTCAGAAGAAGATACATACATTATAAAAGCCTTGACTATAGTAAAAGGATCTACAATGAATGATGTGATGTACAGCTTCTTCCCCAAAGAGCTGCTATCTTCCTACATTTATTCTATTATTGTCCAAGATATACTAAACAGAAATATTAGTTATCTTGTTTATCACCTATTTACCTATCGAGCTAGGTACTTCCTTTGCCACTAGTTTTGCGGAAATAACTAGCTATTCCACTAGTTTCCTTAGTTTGAAGCCTTTCTCCAAAAGAGTAAAAGGAGGTCTGCCAAAATAGTATTACCTTCCAGGGTGTGTCTGAGTTAGACATTTAGAAAAATCAATATTCCATATTCTAACCAATATCCTTGCTTAATATGAGAACAAATGTTTTTTCTATAACTACCTTTGCCATGGGATCCACCATACTCTGCAAAAAATACATCCATTTTGGGTTTGGTGATATGTTCAACAAAATCTTACAGATCACCATCAGCTGAAATACTTTTCTCCTGAAGAATTTCACTGAAAATTTTAAGTCACATTGGACAATGCTGTAACACAAAAACAGTAGTCCTAATTAACCTGCAGATTTGCTACTGTTGTAACTACTTTGGTTGAGGACAGAATTTTGCGTAAAAATGGAAATAATTACATGACCAAAAGTGACACCTCTCCTGCTTTGTGAACATCTGTATCAGAAGAAAAACATTCCTGTAAAGGAATTCCTCCTTTTCAGTGAGTTTGGTGCACACTTAGCTGATGGAACACTTTTACCACTATGATCACAACTGTGCAACTGGCATATGTAAAGAAGACCTTAGAAATACGGGTTGTTTCTCTATTCTCTTCCTATCCTTGCTACTTAATTGCTTATTTATCTTACACATGGTCTTTCGCATAATCAGTAAGACAGAAAAACTGGTTCTAAAATCAGATTTAATTGATAGAAAAGCATCAGTTTCATTACAAAAGTACCATTTATAAGTTCAGTACCAAAAGCTGCTTTTAATTTCCCTCTGGATTTGAATAGCCTTCAATTGCATTATCACTTCTTCAAATAAGCAAAGGAAATTAAGAACAAAATAGTGAAATCTAGTACTTACATTGAATGCAAGGGTGGGTTTTATTTTTATGAGAGGTAATTACAACATTCATGAAGTGGGAGACATGCGTGAGAGGAATGTTACAGCAAAGTTCCATGCTTCAACCCCTGTCAAAAAATCCCTCCACCTGTTAATCATCCTGCAAGATATTTCTAGTCTGGGCAGAAGGAAGTAAGGTGCTACACTGTGCGAGTTTGACATAACACTGTTTAAGACACTGCAAGAGGATGTGTCAGCACAAATATGAAAGCTATAAGTAATAAAAGCCTCAAATAATAATATATGCACTCTCTCTGTCATCATTATGCACCATCATTTATGGATGTCACCGTGTATTCCTGCTGAATCCTCTGGCATGTGTCCATTAGGGCCATTTACTGTCAAGTAAGCATTCTTCTCCATGCCACAGGTGATCCTTTCATTGCTCCTCAGAGAAACTACAGAAAGACCCAAAGATAATGGATATCTTGGAAGCTGACTGTAAAAAAACCTCCTAAACAGAAAGAGAATAAAAATTATGCCCCTTTGGACATTTTTCTAAATTAATTTCGAAATTTGGAATGCAAGTGTGGACTTTCCTTGCACAATACCAGAAAACAGTTTTAACCAGAGCAAAGCTGAAACCCATAACTACCGTACAGGTTCAGGGTGTATGACACAGAGTGCACTTGAAAAACACACAAGGATCTCAGGAAGGTTATCAGAACTTTTGGCTTGAATTGTGGTGCATAAACTCCTAAAAAATCAATATGGAGTGACAGTTGTTCAGCTTTCCATTCAATGCTGTGACTTCGCCTCTGAATGTACCCAGTTCTTAATGTTAGAAGATACTTTTCTCTGTTCAATGGCTTGAGAGGGAGCAAAGGTGCCAAGTGAATCTCCAGCCTTTACTCCTAATGTACAGTACATCTGTACAAGCTTTTAAAAACATCCAGAGAAGCGTAATACAAAAAGAAGATGTTGTAGGACAAAACTTCTACTGCCTACCACTGCAAAGGCTCTGCAAAGTGAATAACCCACAGAGTAGACTTGCTCTGTTGTGAATGACACCAGGCTAGAATGCAAAAGCATTCATTAATCTTCATTAAAATCAAACATTTCTCTGCATCAGCAGAAGAGTGGTAAAAATATATATATACTCTCACAAACACATGATTTTCAGCTCTGCAGTTCAGACATAAAGTGAATTTCAAGGTTAGGGTAGACAGGCTGATAGACAAATTCAGTGAGGGCTGTTGACAGACTGATCACACAAACTGACTAATTTTTGTAGAGACAAAAGAAGTTTTCTTAAAATAGATGAAAAAGGCCTTCCTGTCATACCAAGCAACCTTTGGAGGTCTACATTTCAAGTGCTGTGTCAATGTGAGAATTCTTCAGTATATAATTCATTAATTCTCAAGAACAGTAGGAAAAACTATCTAAAGTAACTTAATCTGTATTTTATGATTCCTCCATCCAGGCTTGGCAGTTAATGAAAGGTTATTTCAATTTGAAGTGGAAAGCTAAGATACAGCATTGGATATAAAATCACAATATTTTTTTTTTCACAATTGTTTCCAAGATATATAGTTGCCTGCCTTTAATTTGAATTTTATGCTTATACTCTATTTTGGTTGCAGCTTATACTAACGAAGTGAATCACAGCTTATACTAAAGAAGTCTGAATCAATGCTGTGAATAGAGATTCGATCTTTCCTTCACAAACTCTGTTAATAAGATCTCTGTGTTCATTCTGGCTAACTTTACCTATCTAAAAGTTAGAGGCCTGGTCTGACCTCATTATCTGTCTTTCCTCCATGGTCAATACAGCAGGGGAGATGAACAGATACCTTCACAGGCACATTTATATGGCTTTCCACCATTGCCTGTCTGAGGTGGCTTACTGTCAGCGCAAGTGAAGCCAACCTGTTTAGCAGTTGTCAGAGATGTCAGTGAAAGATGTTTGGTCTGTCAGCCATGAACCTCTGCAGAGCCAGCTACGTTGCCTTCCACTCCAGCCTTATACCACTGAAACCAGGACCACACAGAAAGGACTTGGAGTCAATTTTTTACTTACTTTACACTCTTGCAACTCCATAGGTCTTAATTAAAGAGCAACTTCTGACCTATTCAAGAACATTTGGAAATTTCAGAAGACGGAAGAAGAAAAGGGTTTAAAATATAAGTTTAAAACGAACAAAATCTGAAAATATAGTTAATATACTAAGGTGGTTTTCAGATTTAGAGGAGAATACAATTTTACCTGCTTTAAAGTGTATTTAACTAAGCCTTAGTTAGGAACAAATGGAAAAAATTCTTAATGGTTTTTTAAAGTTTTTTATTGATTTTTTTCTACATTGTTTTCAAATAATAGCATCATGGTTTATTAAAAGAGCTCCATCTTCTGGCAGCTGAAAAAGAACAATTCATCATTGATGAATAAGGCTTAAAATCATTTGCAGAATTTAATGAAAAATTGATCCTGAATAATGTCTGCAACTGCATTCCACAGAGACTTTGTGACATTTTGATTTTAGAGTAATTTGTTACTTGTTAACCTTGATTTCTAACCTTTTGTCAGGAAACTTACTCATTATCAAATTAAAAGGATGACATATTAGAACAATCCTTAAAAAGGGAAGTAAATGTATAAGCAAAAAAAGTACTGAAAATTTATTTCAGCTTTTCAGAAAGAGCTGAATAAACATAAGAAGCATATTCTTTCACATTTTGTCTGCCTCCTTACTAGTAGCTCAATATTTAGAAAAGGTAGTCAATGGCAAAGGGGGAAGATGGCATCCTGCACTTTATAATTTTTAGCACTCATCTCATCATTGATTTTATTACTAAGGAGTTTAGCCTCATTTGTTTTGTTTTTTTAAGAGGGTGTGTTGGAGGAAATGTAAGCTGAATCTCAAGGCTCTTCTCCCACGTTCTGCCAACAATTGCACATCAGCTTCACGTTACAGCATCACAGATCTGAGGAAAAAGCAGTTTAGGAGATTAATTACCCCTCTTTAGAATATTTATGAATAGAATAGTTGCATTAATAGGTTGAAAGTTTTCTATAGTAAAAAGACTTCACATATAGAATAACTGAAATGGTGACTAAAGAACCAACTTCCATATTTTTAATCACCTTTTTGTGAGAAGAAGTCACATGAAAATGGAAAGGGATCTGACTGTGGAATCAATTCGTTAGCTATCTCTGAAATACTGATCCTGTGTAACAACTTCCAAAAGAAAGGTTACATATTTTAAAGCTTGAAATGGGATATCTGCGATATTTCTTCTTGCAGGAAATGCAAAAGCAAGCAATGAAATAGGAATACTATTTTGTTTTATAGCCATTTCATCATTAGTAATTAATTGCACATCCTGACAAATAGCATGAAAAGTGTGTTTCGGTGAAATAATTACTGAATATTCACTCAAACTATATTAGCAAAACAGACAGGGGAAAAAAATTATGTCTATAATTGTTCAAATTTCGTCCCTATATTTTCCTTACGTTTATATTAATTCATCTTTGAAGCTGTACTTAGTATAGATTTCCTTTATAAAATCAGCTACTTCCCAGTGTCACCTCTAAAATCACATTTAGATCTATTACTTTATTGCAGATAAACTGGCAATCAGGAAAACACATACACAGGAAGGTTTTCAAAAATCCAAGCAGTGAAGTCTTTCAGTCAGTTTACACCCACAAGTAAGCTCCATGAAAATAAATATGAATAAAACCGTCTTGGTTATTCCTGTATACATCAAAGACAGAGAGAAAACTAAACACATTCCTTTATGTACTTAAAATCTTGCAGCTGAAACAAGTGTGTTTAAAGAAAAAGGATATTATGCAAGGGCATTTCTGTCAGATATTGGACATGTTCTCCTTCAAAAGAAATTTGTTTTGGTTTCAGGAGGCTATGAAGGTCTGAAAACTTGTGGAAAATACTGATGTGATGAAAAATAGACATATTGTTCTAATAAAAGCTAAGGCCCAGGGTACATGCAGTATATAAGAAAGATCATGGTCAGGAAAACTAGATTCCAGTCTTTTCTCTGTTGGGTGATCACAGGCATGTATTTAATTTTCCCCATTTCCGTTTCTTCCCCTTGAAAAATGGGATAACATCACTTGACCCTCTAAAGAGAGTTCTGCTTAAAAAAATGTATCAGAGAGGTCAGTCTGACTTGGTAACTAGAATATCTGGCAGATCCTCTGATATATGGTCATCATTCCTTACTTGAAGCTGCCCTGAGGTAGGGCTTCTATCTGCTGCCCTCCAGCCCATTTGCATTGTCCTGGACAGAGGCATTCTCTCTTGCAATATGGCTCGAATGGCATCTATTACCTACTGGGGAGCCACCTGGGTCTGGTGGGATATGCTTTACATAAATTTTGATTCAAATAATGGAACAAAATAAATAAATCACAGTGAAATTTCAATCACTTAGTTGTAAATACACTCAGAAGAGTGGGGAAGGTTTGGTAGTCACCTGGCTAAAAATCAGGAAAAGGACATTTTATGGCATACCTAAAAAATGCCAAATGCAAGAGAAACCTGGTTTCAGGGAAATTTATGTTATTACAATAAAAATAAAAAGAAAGAGATAATGATACTGACTCTTTTTTTCATAAATCACATTTCATTAGATGTGTCTTTAGCTGTATATAAAAATATTTTCAGAGGTAGAGGAAACTGCAAGCTCTGAACTTATTAAATACCTCATCTTTTCATGCAAATTATCTTCATAAAATATTGTGCCATGTCTTAACATCTCATATCAGTTCTAAATTATCTTTGTTTCCAAATTTGCAAATGACTGTGGTAATGTCTATTCTCTGTATTTTCCTGTAATATAGTTGTTTAATTCATTACTGTTACTGACTCCTCTTTATGGAGCTGTTAAGGTGGCAGGGGAGAGCTGATGCTGTGCCTGGATAGAGGAGACCTCTTCCAAGGCAATCTTCTGAAGGAGAAGTTCTGTCCCAATGCTGTGCTCCATCCAGAACCTGGGAACCATCAGCTCATCATACACAGGTATTAAGCTACTGGGATTTATGTATCCCTCTGGTACAATCAACAAGCAATTATAAATGAAAATAATATACACGGAGTGACACACAATCCTTCTTTGACTCTACAGATACTCTCACAAGCCTGCTGCAAGCAATGCAGAATGAGTTCCCCTATAGAATAAACAGCCTAAATCATCAAACAGGATTGGCTTTGAAGCTTCATATATAACAGGCTTTCCCAGATTCTTCCATGGAACTTAGGTGTCACTCTTAAATGCAGATATGTGAGCGTCCTGTCTAGATGGAAAAAACTGTTGCATGAAGGATTAAAAATGGAAGTTTAAGAAATATCATATTTTGTAGAGCCCCTGTATTATGGCTTTCTTCAGTAACAGAAAATTTCTAATTTGTGTATCTCTGATTAAGTCACTATGAAGTCCTGGAGAGAGAGTGATTTGGTCATGTGTTGCACTACTGTGAAGTTTTGTATCACCATATCCCACCTCCCTTTTTGAGGTGGTGCCAAGAGAATGTTTAGAGCTCTCAACATTCAGGAGCAAAGATGGAAGAGGACAAAAATATCACCCCAGCCAAAAAGACAAATATACAGCTGTCTCGAAAACTCATTACAGAGCAACACCTCCGTGCATGTCAGGACTAACACATACTCTCCTGCATCCTTCAGAAACAATATAAAAGGGTCACCTACTGAAATTCAGCACCTCTTCCATATTATTTATTTCATTTTTATTACTGAAGCAACATAATAAACACAACTTAAACATAGAAGCTTCAGGGACTTATTTCACAGTGTATCAAGCCATGATATATTGAAGGAGATGAAATAACAGTATCCTTAATGTAACTTCCCATCTAGGACCTACAAAAGAAATTGCTAGAAGTTAGATAATAATAAAAAAAAAAAGAAAATTAGGGAGAAAAATAATTATAAAGAACTATCCAAGACTACATTGCTCTGTTATTCTTTTCTTTGCATTCGTAAGAGATTTGAACTCTGAGAAAAAACTAATAAAGACCAGGCAGAAAGGGGGATGAGAGGGAAAGGGTTATAATTTTTATTAAATTGAAAAGACTTATAAAGGATTAACTCTACTGTTCATTATGCGTCTGAAAATATACTTGCATAATATAATTTAGCTCATTTTAGCTTTCCATTCTCTTCATATCACTTTGAGAGAGGGTCTGTATACTGAAGAGAAACAGATTAGAAATACACAGATGCTGCAAATAAAGTGTTGCATATATGAACAAAATAAACATAAGACTGATGCCAAGAGAATATATTAATTTTTCAGTAAATGTGTAATTGTAACTAGCCACAGATTTGGCAAGGAGACAAAGAAAACATCCACATAGAGGAACTTCATGCCAGAAAATAAAGAAGCTAAACTGAAGAAGATAAATTGCACCCCATCAACAAGCTGGCCAGGTATAGCATCAGCTTGTGCTCTCTGGATAGCAGGAACTCAGAGCCAGCCCACAGATTTGTTCTATTTCTGACAACGGCACATCCCTCAAAGAAATCAGAATGTAATAAATAAATAAATAAATAAATGTTAGAGTTACAGTCAGTAAACAAAAGCCCTGGCATTTTGTTAAAAGGACATTTTAGTGCTCAGTACAAGACAGACATGCTGCTGTCTTACACAGCCTTGACAGATCTTTATAGTGCTTTGAACACCAATTTCAAGGTAAAAAGGTATTACTTATTTATAGCGGCACAACTTCTATCGATGTCTGTACACAGGAGGCCCAGGAAAGGGTGGTTCCTGCTGGCCTCTGCTGTGCTGTAAAAAGGGAATTGGGTGAGGAAAGGGCAATGTATTTGAACCAGAATAGAAAAGAGGTTTTGCTGATTTGCATGTAGCTGAAATCTGCTAGTGCTTACAGTCTGTCTACCTAAATATTTCAAACATGGACATCACTATTCATTTCAGAGTAGTCTGATTTCAGTTTACACAATGTCTAGTCCCCCTGGTGACCAATACTAATTCAGAGCAAAATTACATGTCACTCTACTGTCTGTTCTTTGCTGCTGCATACCAGACTGAATTTGGTTGTATTTATGTGGCAGGTAAGTCAATCCCATTTACCTATATCTCCATGGATTTGTGATACCTAATTACTGCTTTAAAAGCTTTCCTAGGTCATTGATTTTTTTTTAGAAAAAGCCCTTCATCCCTTCCAAGGATCATAATACAGCGCTCCTAATAATCTTCGTTTTAAAAGCCCTATACTTTCTGAGTAGAGCTGAAAGACATTATCACTATGCTTGCATTTGTTTGTTGGTTTGTTGGGGTTTTTTTTAAGCATCTTGATCAGACAATTCAACCATCACTGTAACATATATCAGGCTAAATCCAAACATATTCAAACACTCCAGAACCATTATCTTTCACACAGAGCATTCAGTCACCCTTGGAGTATAAACTCAGTTCTTCTTACTGCCAGTCTTTTACCAAAATAGGTCTCTGACAGAACAAAATGTATTCTATATGAAGTCTATAGATGGACCACAAAAGCAGTTAGACTCACTGTAATCTGGCTCTTGGCAAACTGGAGATAGGCATTTGTATTCATTTTTTTCAATTTTGTATGCTGAAACATCTCTGCAGCTGGGACTCCAACAAGAAAGTCCTAAAGTACTTCAAGCTAAGTACAAAGAAGTTCAAAACTAGATTTTGGCTCTAAAGTTTTACTCTGATGCTAGATCTCACAGGCCATTGAAAGTATTATGAATTAATTTCCAAGATTTTTATTGGGCTACTGGGGAAAGCGTGGAAGGAAAACCAAAAAAAATTAAATTGTACTTTCTCTGGTCTAACAGAACAAGATGTTTTATCAGCAATAGAAAATACATGTGTGTATCCCAAGAATTCCATTCGTGAAAAGAAACAAGACACGGAAGTGTAATTTTGACAATATTGTACTGTAGCACCTACTGACACCACTCTGTTGGGGGAACCTTGAGCTGCTCTGTAAGAGATGCTTCCAGTCCTTCTGGGTATTTTTCCCTAATCTGTCAAGTCCTTAGCTGTTGTGGCCCAAGGCCTGCTGCCTGGGGCTTCTTGTGAGAAAAATCCTTCTCCCACATGAGAAATACGAAAACAATAAGATAAGCACCTGTTGTTGTCCTTCTGTATGATAAGTTCTGGACTGGGGTGGTGTAGAACCCAGCCAATCATATACCTGGGTTCCTGTTATGAAAAAGGACAATACAATAAATGGGCTGCTGCTGGCTGGGTCTCGACCCTTGCAAAACCAAGGCATGTGCTCTCTCATTACTCAGATTGCTGTGTCCCGTTGCCATACTTAGCTGCTACTTCTTAGAAACATACACAATTTCATTTTATGTCTTTCCAAATTCACCAACAGGATACTTATATTTTTATGTCCAGAATCATGAAGAGTCACTTTTCTTTATTAAAAAGTCAGTTTGTTCCCATAACTTGCAGTCCTGTGGTTTACTCTAGATTATTATGATCTGTATTTTAATGTCTTAAGAAAGAGAATGCAAGCATTTATTAGCACATCTATCATTTTTTCCTGTTTAGGATTATAGTCCATGTCTTATAAAAAACTGGTTATTTATCTCCAAAACTTTAGAGCCAGAAATCATTATATAAAGATAATTTCCCCAAAAAAGTATTTTGGAAAAATAAAATTAATATTTTTTGTCTTAAATGAAAGTTGATTTAAATGAACAGAACATAAAAGAGGGTATTTCTTTTTCAAAATCAATGTCCATGTCTTTTTTTTCTAAACATACAGAGTCATATCTATAAAAAAATCACAATCTTACAAATTCAGTTACAAAACAGTCAATTCATTTTCTGGGCTGTCATTCTACCTTCTGTTGAACTTCTTTATCAGAAACATTGAAAGAAACCTTGTTTCTTGAATAAACTCTATGATATTGGTGATTTGACTGCCACCCCTGGGGATTTCCCACACTGGCCATTTGTTCTAGCTCTTACAGACTTTTTCTTAATGTCTAACTTAAGAGTTTCCTTTCCTACCTCTAGACCATCACTTCTTGTCCTGTCATCTTCTGAGACAGTGCAATTCCTTTAACTCCTTTTTATTGTTACTTTGATGGTGTTTATAAACCTGTGATCATGTTCCTCTTGAGTCTTCTCCTTCCTAAACTATAGAATGTAGTTATTTCCCCTATGTTTATCCTTGGACTGGATTATTTGTGTTGGATCTCACTGTATTTTCTAACTCCCTCTGCTCATCCTCCCACTCTGCACTATCAGATGTGCCTGCAGTTTGTCAAGAACCATGCCCAGTGACATGCCAAGTTCCCTCACGCTGTTCTGGTGCATCACACCGACACATGAACTTTTCATTTTGTTAAAAATCTCATAGAATATTGAATTCAATACATTCAATATTGAATCTACAGGAGTTTATAATGTTTGGCTGTTTTCCCTCTTGCTGTCCCCAGGGTGGGAAGGACAGGACCTGGCAGACAAGGTCCATTTGGCAGTAGGATGAGTTCTGCCTGTGGGGTCCTGCCCTGTTTGCCTCCAGCCAGAAACAGGGCAAACCAGGGGTGCAGCAAGCCACAGCCCCAGCTCCAGGTGCTCTGACAAGATGTGTGATTATTATTTTATTGTCCTAAAATTGTTTCTACCTTTTGCAGTGTATTCCATAGAAATTTTGTTCTTTTGATGTGGTGGGTCATTTAGCAATTAGTTTTTGGTCCCAGTATTTTCCTTACCCAGCTGGTGTTGATTTTCAGATAATCCTTCTGTTTTGCTGGAAACAAGAGAGGGTACTGGAGGGGACACACAGGACTCAGAAATGAAGTACTGAATTCTGCTTAGCTGGAAACTTCAGTCTCTCAAATCAAAAGGAGTCCTTTTAAAAACATCAACATGGATCTTGTAAACAGGAGTGATAGAACAAAATGTATCATCAGACAGGTATACAAAAAAAAAATCACTTTTTGCAAAAGCTCCACCTCTATTAAATTATCTTCTTCCAAGGAAAAACAGCTTCACTGAGAAAAATCTATTTGTTCTGCTAAGGAGTACCAAACTGGTAGAAAAAAGGATCCAACAAGTGTTTGGAAAACTATAAAATAATCCCTTAATAATCCCAGTTATGGTTGACTAGGTATCTCTTATGTCATCATTGCTAGGACTACAGCATGCTATATGTAAACTAATTTGAAGAGAAAAAAAAATTCCATACAAAGAAAAAACCAGAAATGGGAAATAAGCAGGGACATCAAGCAAAAAGTGGGCATGTTTCTGAGTATTGTATTATTTTTGTACCACAATAAATGTTATCTATAAACATAATTGCGATTCAAGTTGCAGTTCATTCTGCAAAAGTTCAATCCCTTTTCCTTCAGTAATCCTATTCCCCTTCCTAACCCTCTTAAGTTCTTTGATTTTCTATTGTCATGCAATACATCAAATCCGTGCTCCAGTATTTTGGTCTGGCTGGTATACATCATACAATATGCTATTTTATAACTGATGGATAGAAGTCCTTTACCAAATTCACTTTACAAGCTGAACCAGGATATTGAGCACAGGGTAATACTTTCATTTGACAAAATCACTTTAGTAAATCCATCTAGCTCATTAGACACCAAATATGGTCTCTTTTCCAAAAAAATTGTTTAGATAAGTGGTCATGTCCTTGGCCTCAGTCCAGTGATAAGGATCCCAGTGCCCATATATCCATGCAGTGTCAGTGGCATATTCACAGAACCTTTCCCACCTCCTCATCACCTTTCCTTATTGTCTTCTTTTTCTTTTAGTATAATCAGTTGGTAAGGGGTTAACACAGCTAACACTGAAATAATGTGGATTTGTGCAAACAGAATTAAAGATTAAGCTGATCATCTCTTTGTATATTTGTGTGTGCACTATCAAGGGTGCATTTTCTGGGAGAAGAAGTATGGAGGGCATATTGAGCAACCACATAGTGCTATGCAGAAGAGGGTGACATTCAGCAGTGTGTGGGTATGTATATGTTTGCTCACTGCTGTATTTTTTTCTTAAATTTAACTTATTGGAATTGAATTACAGTGACCTTTCTCTAAGTCCTTTCTGACTCTCCTTGGTATGTAATATATGTGTGTGTATATATATACATATAACAGACAGATAAATATTTCAGTTCTAATACCTAGAAGAAAAGAACAGAATCATAGCTACTTACACAATTCCATTCCATGCCTGTCATTTCAGAAATACAAACAATATGTGCCTTTTCTGGTTTTTTTGCCTTTTTTTATTTTCTACCGGAATATGAAACAAGACAGAGGAAACACATTTCCACACTGCCATCCACTGATAAACTGACTAGGACCCTTATTAGCCAGATTCCATTTGCAGCCTGTGTGGCGTGCTGCTGGGAGAGCTGACAGCCAGAAGAGGAATGATAGCTTGGGGTCAAATGCTGCTCTGCTACCCAGGAGGAACCCTCCAAGTAACTCTAGTGACTTTGAAAGCGAAGAGTACGTGTCTTGCCACAAAATTCCAAAATGCACCAGGACACAATGTAATCATTAAGCAGAGCATCTCCCTTCAGTAGATATAAAATTAATGTTTTCTGAAAAGGTTTTAAAAAACACTCTCATTTTCAGCCATGTTAGGCCAGCTACACTGACTGTTGAAATCCACAAGAGCCCGACAAGAAGCCAGCTTGAACTCACCGTTATTTGTGATGTTCTAATGTTGAAGGCTTTCAAATGTTTCTTTCATTATTTCACAGACTTCAGTCTGATTTTACATTACCATTCTGTGGTGGTTTGAGAAGTTTGGGGGGTCTAGCTTTTTCCTGTGATAGGGGCCAAAAGGTGGCTCCTGTAAGGAGCTTCCAGAAGCTCCCACAGCTGTCCAGTCAGGGCCTATCTCTGATGGCTCCTGGGAGATTAATGTGCTGTTTTCCACAGTTGGGCCAATTAGGAAGGAC
>VZRZ01000008.1:585789-621778 GCA_013398175.1 Climacteris rufus | reverse complement strand
GAGGACGGCGGAGAAAGAACGTTTGGGAGATGTTCCTTTGTTTTTGCTTGTTCCTTTGACTCTGTAATAAATTCACTTTATCACTTAGAAGCACTGACCTTGACTCAGCCTGATTTTGCTCCTCTGCCAGCATTTCTTATCATGGGTTAGTAGCACAGTTCAATTCGGAAGGGGGGAAAAGAGCAGTACTAGTGGGGCCTTGGCCGTTGGCCGGGGCTAAACCACTACACATTCTTACTATGAAAATTAAAGCAGGAAAAAGTTATTGTATATTTGCTGTACAAAAAAAAGGGAGTCAAAAGAAGAAAGCTGCAGGCCAGAGACAGATCAGTTCCAGCAACATTGCTCTCTCTTGAAGTTCTTCCTTCTGTTCATTCATTTTTGGCACCATTTCAAACATAAGGAAATAGATGTGAAAGTTCTCTCTCTAGTAAAAATCTTATTTATAGGGTAGCCATGCACATGTTTGTTTCTCTGCATTTGCTCTTCTATAATTCTTAATTATTCAGCCTAACACTCTCTGTTTAAATACATCGGTTTCAAACAGCAGCAAAATCAGCCCACTACATTATCTTGCATTTCCAGTGGAGTTTTTTCTTTTTCATTTATAGCCTGTTTTCTTTCCATGCCAAGATTTATCTACATTACTTCTTGCAATCATTATTATGTGCAAACATCAACATCCCTGTGGGGCACTGTCGTAATGAGGATCAAGAAATTCCATTTAAAAAAACAGGAAGGGGAGGAAATGGGTGGTATTAGCACCACATTTTACTTTTAAAGCTACTCCTTTAACAGTCAAAGGAAATCAGCCAATGCTACTTTTTGTTTCCAAAAATGCATAAAAATTAACTGTAAATAAAGCCTAGTTTTTACAAAGGAATACCCAACAGGTTTAATTACGAGGGGAGGCTGTGACATTTATGGAACAAATATGACACTATATTCAAACCTTTTATGTATCCTTCTTTCACAAGAGATTGCTAAGCTGGCCCCACTCTGTAGAAGAGTCAGAAATTTGATTTTGAATGTCATAATCACAGCAATTAGCACATAGTGTCTGGATTTTGACAGTTCAGGCAGAGGCCGAAGAGTCTGCAAAGGATGGTCTACTGAGGGGAAAAAAAAAAAATCCACACAAAAAACCCCCTCAAAACAAAACACAGACAGAATTAGAGCAATCCTGCAGAGCTGATTCTACACATGCAGAGGGATTGGTTCCTCCAAGTGGCTCAACTTCATGATCTGTAGTGTAATCAGTAAACCCTGGCTGCCAAATCTAGCCTTATTAAATTTTTTATGAAAGAGTTTTTTAAATGCCTAGTTATTTAATTTTCATCAAATCAAAATACATGCTTGGAGGACAAGCTAGAAATTGTTTGCAGTGCTTCTTGTAGGAGAACAAGAACTACAGGCAGGAGCCAGGGGCCACTGAATGCTTTTCCTTTGGACTTGAGCTGCTAACGGGGAGTAAATGTCTTGTTGCTGTCTCTTTGTTTTATCCTTTATTCCACCTGACAAGGTCAATTTTTTTAAGGGAATAGGCAACTGCATTACTGAATATAAACTTTGTCATAGAACAAAAAAATATCCCTTATCTGGATGAGGTAATAATTCCTAATGTTCTATGGTGTATCATGAGTGTGATCAGCCATTTCTACTCCATGTTGTTATTTTGAATAAAAGAACCTGTACAGAAGCAAGGGTGTGTTAAGGGAAATTGAAACAGATGTGAGTATAAAATACCATATTCTGTTTTATTCCATCCATTTTCTCAGCATCAGGCAGAAATATGAGTATATAACCATTTTTACTTAATCTTTCTGCAGGCTACCTGCTTTATGTGAAGAGCTGTTGAAAGGCTACAATGTTGCTGCAAATTCTGATTGGTTAACGACCCTTTAAGGTTTATTATCAACTAGCACAGATCATTTCAGGTTCAAAGTTAAAGTATGCTATGCAAAGTCTAGTACAGAGAAGACTCAGGAATCAGGGAGAGAACATGGGATCTTTTAGTCTTCCTTTTTTATCTCCTTCTGGGTATAGGGGAGAGAGAGGATCAAGCGACCTGGAACAAGTGGTGTGTCATTAGCCAAGATTTCTTCTCAATTTTCATCTGTTTCAAACTATGTCCATTCTTTCAGCTTGTGCTGTTCACTGGGAAATCACTGAGTATCATCTGGCATCATATGTGGTGTATTTCAAAAAGCTTTTGTCTTCTGTGGTGGCATATATGGATAATCAAAGGTCTTTATGGCTAAAAAGTTATCTGTTTTGAAGTTAATGGGATTGGATTTCCTCACCTGACAGTAGCAATGGGAGCAAGCTACTCAGCATGTGGCAGTGCACAAATTCCGCATCTCTTCATCATTCAGCAGTTTCAGTTCACATTAGTTGCAGACCCCACTTTCTGTTTAACACAGGACAAAATTTCATTCTCAGTGGTCAATACATATATATTCATTAAATAAATTAAATAAGGGGTTGTGGTGAACAAACATCTCAGGACAATATATGCAAACTAATTTTGGAAGGTGAGTTAATTAAGTTAAAATTTCATCCTCTCCTGTAGTTTACCCAAATGTGTGTTTCGTTTATTTAGAGGTAGGATTTATTTCACTTAACTATGTGCCTAGTTTGGACTTGTCATTGTTCTCTAACCTATGGAGAGAAATGAGCACACCCAGAGGGAATTAATCCCATTCTGTACTAGAAATCTATTTCTGGCTATAATGGCCCACACTCTGAAAGTATCTCCACTGACTAAAGAGCCATCTATATAATCACCTTAGGCTGAACACGTAATTTTCACACAACTAAAGTTAGGTGAGACATATCCTATTAAAGTGTCAATGAAGTTATGTCCATACCATTTTCTGGGCTAATAGAAAATGGTTGTTCACAAAATTCATATGTAGATTTCTGTGTTACCAACAAATAACTTATTTTTAATTAAAGTTTTCACCAGTGTTAAGGAAATATCAAGCCACCTACTTTCATGCTCTCCTCTGCTTTGGAAGTGTGTAGTCCTCCATCAACAACAGCCATTGCTTTGTTGCTATAGAAAATTTATTAAAATTACTGCTCTGAATTCTTAAAATGTAACCTATACAGTGAGGAATCACACTAACACACTAAACAAGGTATGGACACTTGAAGTGTGGCAGATAACATAACTTTGTTGGTAAAGGTGGACCCTGGTTATGTTCTTCTACCTCCTTTTGTATAGTCATTATGGATAAACTCTATACACTTGCTTCCAGAAATATAAGCCAAGCAAAATTAAACTCTTAGTTTCTCCTTTAGTTCACTTCAGCATCTGTAGAAGTACAAAGTAAAATACAAATCTATTGGTTGTCTATTAAAAAAAATAAATTAATTTATTCTGTCACTAAATCCTCCAAGTAACATACAGTAATTTCTAGTTGTTAAGGAAATCCAGAGATATCGTTTTCAAGTGTCACACAATTCTGTATGCAAGCAGTGTGTGATGGTAGTTCAAGATACCTTTTTCTTATTGCCAAACACAAAACAAGCTTCTTTCATTTTCCCTAATCTAGTCTTATATAGAATATCCTCTTAGATGTGACTAACACTATCTGAGACATATTTACATTTTTATCAGAAGATTAAAAATGCTATTTTTAAGTCAAAAGATTTTTTGAAATTATCTCAGACAGTGTTTTATAAAGCCATCCCAGAGAGATCATGATTCTATTTTTATGCCAATTCCTCTGTCAACTCATTTACACTGTCATGATGAGATTTCTTCCTGAAAAGGAAGATAGCAGATGCAGTACTTTTTTGTGTGTGACAGCCACACCACAAACCTGTTTTTTGCTAAAAAATGTGAAATGTTTGTCATGCTATTGGCAAGAATGCACCAGTTCTGCAAAGATGATAACACGAGATACACATAATATATTTTTCTTTTATGCTTTCTTGTTGCTCCTGGGTAGTGTATGTTAGGTATTGCTTTCTGTGCCTGATCTACATGGTAGTTAGAGTTTTTACAGCAGACATTTAAGACCAAATTGTATTGATTCAAGTTCACATGTCTGGAAATACCGAGTTTGTTTTTGAGTGTATGAGAGAGCCATGGATATGACAACAATGAAGAGAGGACCAAGAATTGAGGCTTCGAGATTCTTGAGATGAAATTTGGCAAATAAATGGTGCTCTTTAATGTTTCAGAAGTGCAAAAAAAATGTAACTAGAGTGTTATTGTCCCTTTCTGTGCTTACTTGCACACTATGTGTAAAAGACTTACTGCAGTGAGAGACTACACCAAGGGCTGAATATCTTTTCTTACTCTTTTAACCTGATGTACCTACTAAAATACTTACTATGTTAATTCCAGAAGACTGAAGACTCTCAGAAGAATGCTCATGCATATTTCAAGCCTTCTGCTGTCAAGAGGTGCATCCTATCTTCTAAAATTATATGTGCCCTGAGCTACGGAAGTGCAATTTCCATTTAGTTTGTCTGAGGCATGTCAAAAGGGTATAATACTCTGTAGTGAAGAATGGGCATGCACTGTATTTCATATATTCTTGCCTTTCATAGAAAAAAATCAGACATAGAAATGTTTTCTGTTGACTCGGGATAGTGAGAGCAAACTAGATGGCATACTGAGGGACAATACAGTGAATGCACACTGCTGAAGCTTGAAGAAACTTATTCAATCCTTTCCTTCTTCTTTTATTTCCTGCTCATTATGCAAGAAGCAGACAAGCCACACAGATGAGCACAGTGAGAATGCTTAGGTTTTCCTCAAAGCATACTTTCCTCAAAGCATACTTTCAAAAATATTAATTTACTCAAATTATACATGCGTCGCTGTGGTGAAATAAGGACACAACAACACAGCTTCATCCACAGCAGAGCAGACAGCCCAGTTTATGGTCCTATTCCATTTTTATATGGTAGGAACCCAGGTAGATGATTCGCTAGTGTCCAACTACTCCCCGGTATGATTGGCTGGGTTCTACACCACCTAAATCAAAACATATCATGCCTGGACCCACAACAGCTGTGGAAAACAGCAGGTGCTTATCTTATTGTTTTTCATAACTTACATGGGAAAGAAGGCTCTCTCACAAGCAGCCCCGGGCCACCGTGCTCTGGGCTGCTACCTACGTTCATAGGGTAAATCACTTTAACAAACTAAAATCCTGTAGAGTTTGACTCAAAAATCGTATCACAGGTCATATTCACAAGTTTTAAAAGGCATACAACTGACATGAACAAACTTATACCTGCTGTGCAATAAGAGGTCTTAATATGATCTGACTGGATATGGCATACCTACCTATGTGTTAGCAAATACGAACAGAAACACCTCAGTGGAAGTCCTTCTCTGCAGTGGTCAGAGGATGCTGAGCACACTTGCAAAGTCTTTTTAATGGCTGAAGCACCCTACAGTTAGAAAAAAGACACCATTTTGAACTGTTTTAGCAGAGGAGACTATACTTTTTATAATGTTGTGTCACTAGTATTTTCCACAAAGTTCACTATTTATTTGCAGCCATGTGATGCAGGCATCACTGAGTTTAATACCAATTAGAATTTTGGTGATTACAGGCTGTATAAATTTTAGTCCTTAGATATGAGAAGGATCTGAATGTCAAAAGCGTTTTGTCACTGTATCAGATCAAGCACATTTATATTATAATGTGCACTCCCATCTTTTGCACCAAATAGAGAAACTGATCATTGTATCAGAACCTAAAGGAAAGGTAAAACTATGATCTCTGTGAAACAGAGGCATTTTCAGTGTGTTCCTTAATGTTAAAACAGAAATATATTAAAAAATAGCTTTTCTATTTGGTTTTAATGAACTCCTGTAAGCTTTCTCTACCTTTCAGATTTTTTAAATTTGAGGAATAACTTGTAATATTTTATAAGATACAAAGGTAAATGTGGATGTAAAGTATTATTAATATTTCCAATTATTTCATTATTCATTTTAATTTGGGTATTCCTTCAAGATATTAAATCTTAAATCAAATGACTGACAGTGAGAAAAAGAACCTGGGCTTTGTTCCCTGAGGCTTAAAAAAAAATCTTCTCCATTTTCAGGTCAATTTTTGGTTACAGCTGACAGTATCAATGACTTGTTTCAGTTTGAAGCTTAGGAACTGTAGGTGGAGACCATGACTTGAAAGCTGAGAACATGTAAGAAATTTCTTGCATTTCACCACAGCTAATGGTAAACTCATCAATCCTAAATGTGAGTTATACTAATCTAGGGGAAAAGAAAAAGAATATAAGGTTAAAAAAATCATTCAGTAGGTATAAGAACTAAAAGGACAGTGTCTGAGATCTGTAGCTGGAAAGAAACCTGGAGAGGAGAAGATCTGGAAGAATGCTGACACTTGGCTGAAGCATATCTATGTGAGTGAAACTTCATATTTAGAAATATTTTTTCAGTCTGTCACTGTAATGTTTTTAAAGTTACTTGTTGCTCACCATGACTGAGGGTATGCATTGTAGCTGAAAGGGCTGAAGAGAAAGGTAACTACAACAGGTGTCCTGACTGTCTTTTACACTGCAGTGAATGACTGCCAGCATCCCCCAGAAAGGGTGCATGGAGGTTTATACACATCTGCAAGAGAGGCTTACAGAAGTGAAGGCTAAATTTTTTTTCTAGAGAAGTAAGGATGGGATACTGGAAATGAAATGGTGGTTCAGTCATGTGAAAAGCTGGGGATGTCTTAGCACTGGGAGAATATATTTAAGGATTAGTTCTCTCAACTGTTGAAATCTATGTAAGTAGCTAAGAAAATACACAGAAAAGACAAACATTCAATTACTAAATTGCTTAAGAAAGTATATGGTGTCCATGCATTATTTCACTACAAAGGGAAAAGAAAATCAGGCAAAGACACAGGAAATAGAAGGACTGCAAGAGGGGGAAAATTGTAAGATTTATAGGCTAAAAGGTTCTAGAAACACAATCCTTGATAGACTCAAATCTAATATACCTGGAAAATTTGGTGAGGGCAGTAAAAAGCTAAGAAAAATTGTGCACTCTTGCAAGGAACAAAACAGAAGAATCTGAATTACTGCTAGAGAACATAAAAATATATGTTAAAAGCAGCAGACAGACAAGAATAATAAAGTATAGCTTCTGAAAGATATCTATTATTGAAGAGATAGAAATAAAAGTGCTGAAGAAACATTCAGTAAATAATGTTCCAGAGAAAAGTGATTGAGCAGATGAAACTATGTCAAGCACATATAAAGAAATTTGTCTCAAGGTCTAGAATTAACTTTAAATACTGTTACTGTCTCAATTCCTATGACAATTAATTTACATTATGCAGAAGATTAAGATAGTCCTGAGAACACAGAATGGAAAACAATTTTCCTATACTGCATTGGAGAATTCAATTCTTTCTCATTCACTTTTTTGTGCATTTGGTGTGCTCGGAGGATCTCTGGCCATTGGTTAATCCAGGAACTCTGGCTGTGAGGTAGGCACTGTTTTCAGAAGCCGGAAAAGACTGCTTCTGTGCACAAGAACGAGTCACAGAAGTGCAGTCACAGAAGTTCACAGACCTGAGGAACTCTGAAGTTCAAAATGTTGATGCCAAATGAAGTGACAGGGTCTGGGGAATATGCTTTCTTAATTAGTCTTCCATGATCCAGCAACGTGTCCCTGATTCACAAAAAAACTATCTTGTCTGCCAAAGAAAACTCTCTGAATGTTATTTGGACTCAGCAATATTTTAAAAAGAGTTTGTTGAGACCCTCAATTTCATAGATCCCTTTTGATCACAGCAAAGACATTTCTTATGGGTTTATGTGTTTCTTATGGGTTTAGATCATCTTCTCTTACTGGAAAATATGAAGAAAGCCATAATACATTATATTCTCATGTATAATAACTTCTGCCCTAAACCAATCTACATGGCTTGTGCAGAGGAAGAGTTTGAGATAGAAAGGAGACAAAGAAATCAAAGGAGTAATAGCATATTTTATTAAACAGATTAAAGAAATGGGTCCTGTACCTCAAATATCCTACCTTTCTATTCCTGGCCTATTGCTAATGGAACACTTTGATGATTTATTTTTCAAAACATAGATAAGAAAGGTAGACATTTAAAAATATGGTGATCCTTTCTAAATTCATTTACAAGTGTGTATATACAAATTTGCAGATATGTAAACAACTGCATGTTTACCTTTGGTGAAGCTAATAAATATTTAATATATTTTAAAGCAAAATAATTTTTCCAAGCCAGTGCCACACCTGAGTCTAATCCTTGCTGTCAGACTGTATTTTCACAATTATTTTTAAAGGTCTGTTTCTCTTCATTTTATTAGTGCACGATAAAAGTCAAGCCCTAAGGCATCCAATTTCTGAGTTAAATTATGAAATACAGTAGTTTCTCAAGAGGACTAAATTAAAAAGATAGAAATTGTGTTGGAAAAGAAAACCTCCACACAGAGTGATTTTTTAGAGACTTGGGCTCTTACAAGGAGTATATACTAACACTAAGGTGATGGTATTTTATTGACAGCCCATATGTTATGGTTCCAATTCTATGCCTTTCAGTAGTAGTAGGTACATGTTGTTACAGAATACAAGACAGAATATTAACCCCTCTGACACTGTGCTGTTTACTGTCAGTTAAGAGACTTGGTAGGAAAAGCATTGACAAACCTACTGAGAGAGGCAGCAAGCTGGCAAACCAGCAACAGCTCTGCCAAGGGTGAGAGGATGCACTCTATCAATCAAAACCTCTTCATTTTGGAGTGGCAAGGACAGGAACAGAAATCTAAACAGAAAAGTTCTTTATCATTTTAAAATACAACTTTTTGTCTAACAAAAAAAATGAAATAACTCATTGTCCTAATGATAGAGATAGGATGCAGAGTTGAGCACTATTCCACACCATCTATGTCATTTTGATGGACTGTCTCTCTAGGCACCAGGTGGAAGCAGAGCGCAGCCGTTCTTCACTTGCCTGGAGCTTGGAGAAAGGCAGACGTTTTCTGGGACTGCACCTGCACCACAGGTCCCCTGTTCATCATTTTTCCAGCTGGGTGGAGCCCAGGCCTTGAAAAGGCAGCTCCTGTGCAGAGGTTGCCACAGGGGTAACTCCGGGAAGCAGTGCATTTGCAGTCCCAGCCCAGAAGCCACTGCATGTTGCCACTGTTGCTGCCGCCTCACCAAGAGAGACCCTGCACCCTGCAAACCTCAGCAGGCCTGGCACAGCAGCTGCACAGCCTCCTATTTCAGATGATGCCATTTTCCCAGTTTTGTTTTTGCTTCGCCCCCATCTCCCTGTTTTCTGTCTGGTGAGGGGAGTGTGTTAGGCCACAGAAGTTCACCTACCACATTGTTTTTGTTCTCTCAGCCTGTATGGTCTAGCGCAGGAGGCCCCCTCCCCCTGGCCATGCTGTCTTTGTCCGCTTGGGGCCATGTGGTGTGGGAACAGCAGCCATCTTGGCTTTGCCCCAGTGGTTAATGTCCTTCTGTGGATAGGGTACCTTCTTTTCGGGTCCTTTTTGTTATTTGTGTTGTTGTTGTTATTTGTGATTTTAGCAAATTTTTGGTTTTAACTTAAAATCTCTCCATATTTTCTGCTTGTCAGAGGGGAAGTGGTGAAAATGGGAGTCACTTTTTTGGACTTTAGCTCCCCATTGGTTATCAAAACCAATGCATTAATCCAAACTCAAAGACATGTTTCACTAATTATCCAGAAATTTCTAACACTGGGGGAAAGTATTTAAAGCAGAAGAATGTTTCATCATCTCAGTACTGCTTATTTACATGTTATGGAGATGTCTTAGAACTGAAAAATGTTGTGCAATGTATGTAAACAGAATTTGACCTATGTCCTTTTGAGTATGTGAAATACATTCCAGTGTCAATAGGAAAGTAGTATTACATAGAAATCTTTTGAATTGTAGATGTGAGAAAGAGGTCTGCAATAGCTGCAATATTACTAGCTTACATGAGCTATTAAAAAAACCCCAGTGTCTCAGTAACAACACAAAAGGAAGAGACAGAGGCACCTGTTTCCAGGATGAGAGAGAAGGAAGGAAGGGGGGCAAGACCCGCCTTCTTTATTTTTTATATACATTTAGAAATCACTATTCATTGGAGGAAATCAGTTCTTCCTCCCTCAATCACAGTGGTCAAAGGAAATGTCCATCAAAGTTCTGTGTCCAGGAGAAAGGAATGTACTTGATAAGATACAGTTACAATACCATGGCCATGTTTACAGAGAAAAGTGTGAGAAACTAGCTACAAAAGAATGACAACATCCAGAACTGCAAAAATCAAGGCAACACCCCAGCATTTAGAAACAGGATTTACTAACAGCATTGCAGCATGACTACTAAATGGCATGTAAATCAAATAAATACTGTCTTTAGGGAAAACAAGCTTAGTGGTTACCTTGTTCTTTACAAGTGAGACAACCAGGTAAGGCACCCACTCATCTGTTGTTTGCAAACCAAGAAGGTCTGGTGGGTAATGTGATAGTCAGAGGCCATCCTGGGCACAGCAATCACAAAATGACAGAATTTTCAATTCTTGGAGAAATAAGCAGGAAGGTCAGCAAAAGCACCATCTTGGACTTCTGGAGGGCAGGCTTTGTCCTGTTTAGGAGACTGGTTGAGAGAGTCCCTTGGGAGGCAGTCCTAAAAGATAAAGTAGTCCAGAAAGGCTGGATGTGCTTTAAGAAGGATATCTTGAAGGCACAGGAGCAGGCTGTCCTCATGTACCCAAAAATGAGTTGGAGGGGAAAACAAACCCATCCTGGCTGAAGTGAGAGCTTTCACCAGAACTCAGGGAAAAGGAGAGTTTACAAGCTTTGAAAGAAAGGGCAGGCAACTGAGGACTACAAAGATGAGGTTATGCAGGGAGAAAAATAAAGGGGCCCAAACCCAATGACAACTTACTCTGACTACTGCCATAAAAGACAACAAAAATGTTTCTATAAATATACAAGCAGCAAAAGAAGGGCTGAGGAGAATTGCCATTCTTTACTGGATGTGGGAAGAAATACAGTGACAAAAGGATGAGGAAAAGGCTGAGGTACTTCATGCCTTCCTTACCTCAGTCTTAATAGTAAAACCAGTTTTTCTCTGAGTACACAGAGCCCTGAGGTGGGAGACAGGGATGGGGAAGCAGAATGAAATTCCCGTATCGCATGAGAAATCAAAGGGAAATGGTCAGAGACCTGCTGCACCACTTAGACACACACAAGTCTAGATGAGATCCAACCAAGGGCACTGAGGGAACTGGAGGAAGATCTCTCCAAGCCACTTTCTACCATTTGCTAGCAGTTCTGGCTAAGCAGGGAGGTCCCAGTTGACTGGAAGTTTACAAGTGGCATGTAAAAGAAGGACTAGAAGGAGGATCCAGGAAACTACAGGCCTGTCAGCCTGACCTTGAAGCCAGGGAAGGTCTTTTCCAACCTTAATGATTCAGCATTTCTATGTATATTTGTGAGAAACCAAAAAATACAGAACATACCTATTTTAGGAAGCATATACTTTCACCAGATGAACAGTGCTTTGTGCTGACTGAATTTTGCAAGTCCATTTGTATGAATATCTTTTTTAATTCTTCTGCTATTTCACTAAAAATTTCTAGCATCTCTTTTTAAGGTAAACAGAAGTATAACTTCCAAAATATGTGAATTAAGCCTTCCAGTTTGTTCAGTCATGGAAATAACTCAGCCATAGGATGATGTTCTTGTTTGAGCACTGCACTTCAAAAGAAGATGCAGACTAGACAAAGAGATGAGAGGAGAATAATGAGAATATCGAGAACATCTAGAAACATCCCACATATACCAAAAGTGTGAAGAGCATAGGATGGTTTAGATCAAAAATTACTAAATTAAAAAAAAAAAGCAGTGGGTATACTTGCAGTCTTTAAATATGTAAAGCACTGTTGAGAAGAGAAAGGAACTAATTTAGTTTTGGTGAGGGGCTTGCTCTGTACCACTTCCAGCTGGTTCCAGTTGGCTCCACACCAGCCACACCACAGGACACAACTGAGGCCACAGGTGAGGCTGATGATGCTGCTGTGCCAACATATTTAAGAAAGGGCAGTAAGCATTAAGACAAAGGAAAAAGTAGTAGAAGGTGTTTGATAGTGGAGATAGTAATGCCCCAGAAGGATTAAGTTCCATTAAGCCCATGATGGAGCAGAGAAAACCATGAGGACCCTGTGGATGAAGGACCCATGCCAAAGCAGGCACATCACAGAAGGTACAGTGGCCTGTGGAAGACTACCACCAGAGCAAAAGTAAACCACTAAGAAGGAAGGCACAGTGGAAAAAAAGCATAAGGAACAAATGACTGCACAAAGAAGTTGCTATGTAGCAACCCCAATTTCTTGCAATGTCCCCTGCCTTGATACAGGGACTGAAGGGAGAGTAAGAAAAATGAAGGAGAGGAGTCTGGAGTGAAATTGAGCATGGCAAAGTGGGAGAAAAGGTGTTTTCTTTGAGTGTTTAAATATTTGTCTTTACTTCCCAATACTTGATCAATAATTCAGTGCTTTAAATTAAGTTAAATTTCTCAAGTCAAGCCTGTTTTTTCCCCGACACTAATGGGTTAGTGATTTCCCTGTCTTTAGTTTGATTTGTGAGCCTTCTCACTCTGTGTTTTTCCTGGTTTTCTCCTCTGTCTCACTGTTTGTGTGTATGGAAAGAGTGAGTAAGCAGTTGGCTGCCAGTCAGGGACAACTCACCACACTAATGTAGTCCAGGATGCTGTTGCTCTTCTTTGTTACAGGAGTGTGCTGGTGGCTCACAGTTGGCTTACTCTTCACCAGGACATGGGTGTCTTTATCTGCAAAGCTGTTTTCCATCTGAGTGTACTGAGTGGTACATGGGGTTATTCCTTTTCAGGTGCAGGTCTCTGTGCTTTTCTTTATTGAGCTTTGTGAGAAATCTCTCAGACCAATTCTCCAGCAAGTTTAGGCCCATCTGAACAGCAGGACAAGCATCTGGTGTATCGGCCATTCTTCCCTGTTCTGTGTCATATTCACACTTGCTAACTCTGACACAACATCCAAGTCATTAATGAAGAGGTTAAATAATATTGGCCCCAATATCAACCCCTGAGGTACACCACTTGTTGCCTTCTGCTCGGAAGGCAAGGCGACCTGGTCCACAAGAATACAGCACGGCAGCCCAGCCTCGCCCGGGCCACTCGGTCCAAGACACACGAACACCAGTATGGTGGATGGTCAAATGGCGTTTATTATCTTCTCTCATAAGGTTAAATAGTCAAGGGGGCCTCACTACGTCAGGAAGGGGACGGTGGGGCACTGGGTTAGTAAGGAATGGAAAATTACTGGGTTAGGAGGGGCTGCATGCCTAGGGTGAATGCTTATCACACAGAGAGGGATGGGGGGGAAGGGGGGAAGGATTCATGCTGCTTCTGCTTCCCATCACATCGCGGTATCTTCCGTCCGCCTGTCCCTATCTACCACACCACTAGTGCCTTTCCTCTAACTGGACTTTGTGCTACTGATCACAACCCTCTGGTCCTGCTGTTCAGCTAGTTTTTAATCCTTCCTCATTCTCTGTTTATGTAACCCAGATTTTGTCAGCTAAGCTGTGATGATGTTATGCAAGACTCTCAAAAGCCCTACTAAAGTCAACGTAAAGACCCACTTTTCTCCCTTCATCTACCACCATGGTCACCTCACTGTATGATTCTATCAAGTTGGTTAAGCAGGATTTTGCTTTCATAAACCATGCTGACTGCTCCTGGTCACTTTCTTATGTTTTACTTTCTTGTGCTTCTAGTGACTCAGCACTTGTGGCTGCAACCACTCAGGCTGCATTGATTTCTGTATGTTCAGTTAAGTTCTCCTTAACATAGTCCTCCTCCATCGAAGGTTATTATTCCTTACTCCAGACTTTCTTCTGGTCTCAGGGGCCTGTGATTCCCATAGGTTGGTCTTGCCAGTTAAGAGTGAAGGAAAGAAGGCACCACATACCTCGGTTTTTTCCATACTCTTTGTCAGCAGCTCCTCTTCCTTATTCAGCAATGGGACCAGGTTTTCCTTAGTGTTCCTTTTGCTGTTATGTACTCGCATAATCCTTTATTTTTAACCTTTTTATCCCTTGCCAGATTCAGTTCCAGGTCAGCCTTAGCTTTCCTACCCCCATCGCTGCATAGTCAGACAACTTTTGCAGAGCAGCCCACTCATGCTACTCCCTGGCACAGAGCTAACTTCCAGGGATTTATGGGGCTCGGATTCTGCAGCCACTCTGTGCTAGCTGTTCCAGACCTGAACTGCTCTCACTGTGAAGACATATATGTACCTCCAAAAAGAGTCTAGCTTCATTGTCTCCAACTCTGTTTCAGTAGGGAAAGACTTCCTTAGCTTAAAAAAATTCAGCTTCAGAGCTCCTCTTCCTACACTATATTCCTCAGGTTCCCAACACATTAGTGGCCCTCCACTGTCTTCTTTCCAATTTCCTGATGTTTCTCTTCTACTGAAATACCCAAACAGGCATTAATAACAGGTTAATAATGAAAGATTTAAAATCTAAAATTCTAAATTTTCCCCTCTTCTGAGTATTTGTTTTAATTAAAGAAAATAACTTCTGACATTACTAATTGTTTTAATTAAAGAAAATAACTTCTGACATTACTAAAGGAAAACCTATGCTGACATACGAGAGTAAAGAAATTATTTAATCCTTCTAACTAGCCATCCTCATCCCATAGGTCTGAAATGACATGGTTTGGGATATTTAAGAAATAACTGAATCCTGAAACTGAAACTTGTTGATTGGATTAGGGCAAAGACCTTCTTCCTGTTCAAATACCATTTCTGTCTCCTCAGACTGTGAAATTCCTATGTATCTGTTTTGCTTATTCTTTCCAACAGCCAAGAAGAAAGGAACAGACTGCAGTGATTTGATCTTTTTAGATGGTTTCAGTCAACACTAGAGGGTTCAGAGTCAGAGTTTATACTTCAGAAAAAAAAAGCCAATAATTTAACACAGCTTTCTTTTAACATGATCCCTCAGAAAGTTTGGACTGAGAATTTCAGGCTGATTGCTGGAACTCACAGAAAAGAATCAGGAACAAAATAAAGGGAAAAAAACCCAAACCTGTGTCATTTTTTACATAAAAAGGACTGATAGCATTATTAGTAGTGCTCTAAAATATAGCAATAAATATAAGATGAAGTAATAAAAATATATGTTTAAATAACTTTTAAAGCTTTAGCTAGACCTTGCAAACCAGATGATGGAAGCTTTAACGTATTTTCTTCCTGCATGTTACTACTACATTTCCAAATAGAAGCTGCAATATTTTACAGTGTAATAGGCAGAGATTATAATAAAATGGTTGAAGAATGGAGTTTGAAATGCTAATTTCATATTCTGGTGCTTTGTGTGAAATGGGACCCTACGTGTGATATGCTTATGATGAGAGCTTCCTGACAGCAAGATTTATTTTTTTGGAGGTAATTAAGAAACAAAGCAATTAATTGAACAACATTAGTACTATGAAACATTTCCAGGCTCTAGTCTGAGGAGAGTTACTAGTCCCAAAATATAATTATTATTTATGAATAATCTTTTTCCCATATAGCCTGGCTAGGATCATTGATTCAGATTGGAACTTGTCAGTTAATGTCTCAAAGGAGGACATTTAAGCCAACAGCAAACAGGAATGATATCCAGATGGAAATGATGTAGAACACATTAAACCAAAAAGACTAAAAAAAATATATAATCCAAGCAAAAAGAACAGTGTGCAAAATTTACATGTTTGTTCTCACCTTCCAACAAAAAAGTGTAATATAACACGTGTCTTAAGGTCTGCTTGCCCTTTTCATTAGATTTGCCTGCTTGATTTTATCTTTTAAAAACAGACCTGTTGCAGGCTAATTCTATGCTTAGATTTTACACTGAGCACTTTTTTTTGTTTGTCATGCTACAGAGCTTCTTGCACATAGACAGCCTGGTTAAAGGATAAATATAGTGTTCCACCTTATACTCATCTCACACAAATTAAAGTTCGTCAGGTAGGATGGGGAAGAGAATTAGAAAAAGAACTTGTAGGTTGACAAAAAGACAGTTTAATAGGGAACATAAATGTCACAGGCACAAGCAAAGCAAAACAAGGGCTGTTCAGCCATCCCCAGGAAAGCAGGGCTTCATCACACATAATGGTGACTGGGGAAGACAAATGTCACTACTCCAAAAGTTCCACCCTTCCTTCCCTTCTCTTTATATGCTGAGCATGATGCCATAGGGTCTGGAATATGCCTTGGGTCAGTTGGGGTCAGATGTCCTGGCTGTGAGCCCTCCTACCTTCTTGTGCACCCCCAGCCTCCTTGCTGGTGGTAAAAGAAATCCTTGATGCTGTACAAGCACTGCTCAGCTGTATTATCAAAACTGTTTTTATCACAAATACAAGCCACAACTTCACACCAGCTATGTGAACAAAACTAACTGTAGTCCAGGCAAAATAAGCACAGAAAAATAATTTTGTAACAAAACACAGAAATAATGTGGCTGAACTGTGCGCTGGGATTCCAGATGCTCTGAGGGTAGGAGCAGATCTTCAGGGTGCTCTAGGCCACACAACCTGTTGAATTTAGCTTAGCAAAACTGGAACAGCCACTGAAGTGAAGTGACAAATGTCCCCAGGGCTAAGCCCCATCCCTTGACACAGCTATTGCTGAGCAGCAAGTCAGGCTGCTCCACAGGGAGGGCAAACCTCAGCTGATGTTATGCACAGCACAGGTGTTCCTGCATCCCCACCAGCAGATCACAGACCCACAGTATCTCAGCAGTGTAAGCACAGCAGGGATGCCCACCACAGTGGGTTCCACCCACCATCCAGACAAAGCTGAGGTAATGACTCTATGACACTCTATGACACAGTCTAATATAAGTCTGGGAGAGCTAATCAACAGCTCAGGAATGGCAGCAGACAGGGCTGGAGTTAGGCAGATAAACCAAGAGTAGGGGCCCAGGCTTGAGCTCAAATGAGACTTCTGGCCATGGAGAGAGTGGGTGGGTAGGGGTCTCAGGTGAGGCTTGACAGGGCACTAGAGCCATTTCACAGTGGGACTCAGGAGGCCCAGCAGAAGAAGGTTTCACTATTAGCAGGAGGAAAATGCTTTCAACAGCGTCTCTAAACTGTCCAAGTTCTGTAGCAAAACATCCCAGTGTCATTAGAGTTAGAATTACCTTGGGTAACCGACTGTGAAGGAAAAGTAAATGACTGTAGACAGACCCATAAAAACAAAGAAATAATTAAATAGGTCCTTGTGGATGAGGAGCTTCCCAGGAAACAGAGCAGTGGTTGAGCTTATTTATTATTTGGTAGATGATGTTCTGACTTTACAGGAAGAATTAAAGCTGCTTATTACCTCTCCCATTTTCAGTATTGATCCTGGTGGTGTAAAAAACAGTGCTTAGATTATGATGCCAACTGGTTCCTGGGAAAGCAGACAGTACACAAACCATAAATTTTGCATTTCCTTCCTGATACAACAGCATTGCCCATCTTGCCTGTTTCACTCATGATTAGTGTTAGTTAAAATTATTAAAACCCTGGAAGTATAGATTAAAAGAGACTACCCTGTTCTCTGATTCTAGCCCCTTGGTTTCTGTTCTATAATGTAATTAATAAATTACTTAGTTCAGTGAAGTAATTGGTGGTTTTGCCATCACTGTTTTTTCAAAGGCTATTGCAAGCTATTTTTTTGCATACCCTGTAGTCAGGATGTGAAATTGTCAATATTATTAGCTCTTACAATCAAACATTCCTGACATATTTTTAAAACAGTGGCTAATTTTATGACTGATAATATCATGTTATTTATTTTATAAACAAAATTTGATCAATCCTGAATCTATGACAAGGAAAGACCATGAAACAACATCAAACAAGGTACTATCCTGTCAGGCAGGGATGGATAACCAGATCATCACCATTTCCTCAGAAATAGCACTGAGCCTCTTTTAAAGGTGTTTAAACAAGCTGAAAAATGGTCTGATCAAAATTAACAGCTTCACTTGATATCCACAGAGTACTGAAGTGTCATAAATAATTATGGTAAAAGGAATCTCCACATGACAGAAATTCAAGAATAGTGAGAATTTTCTGCTTATGTTTTGCATCATTCTCCATCCCTTTCCCCAACTTTTCTCCAGTCTGTGGCAGAGATATGCTACCACTTGTCCAATAATGGAAAAACATTAAAAGAATCCTGTTTCCTCCAGCTCTGCATTTTTCAACTATCTGACTATTGCCACTCTCTCTTATATGTCTAATATGTCTTGTATTATCTTCACACTATTGTGGCTACAATTGTACTACCAACAGTCAAAGAAGGTCACTAGAGCAGCCTTAGTACTGGCAATAGGGCTTTTCTGTGCCAGGTGGTTACAAGACCCAGGAATTCTCTCCGTATATGAGTGCTAGAGCAATGGATTTGCTATGCAAATATGGATAACCTCAAGCTACTCTTATTCATAAGAAAAATAAGCAACTGGCTCTTGGCTTGCCAGTCAGTATTACACAAACAGAAATCTGCCTTGGACCACTGTTCACCAGAACTCAAGGGAAGCTGTTTAGTTAGTTGTTCATTGGTCTTTTATAGTCTGAGTATTAGTTAATGCAACCATACTGGATTTTGGAAAAGTAAATATCTCACAGAGAAAGGATAAATTCCTCTACTTCAATTGCCACATTTAACTTTGGATGTTGTGAGCTGGATCCATATCTCTCTGAACACCTGCAATTACTTTTCTGTCAGGAAACCTGGTATAGTAAAAAAAAAAAAAGAGAGAAGTAAACACTAGGCTAGTCAGAAGCACCTGTAATAACTTACCTCTGCTCCTTAATAAATTCCTGTTGTTTCCTCTTGAGTGAAATCCCAATCTTACAGCACGAGAATCTGTAAATTACATTTTAAAAACCTGAGATGAAATTCTGAGGAGATAGTTTTTCCTTTCTTATATGAACTTTCACTAAAAGAGAGATGCCAAAATCATCTTTTAAGGGATCAGATTCTTGGTAGGATTTTTTTTTATTTTGTGGTCATGAAAATTTCTGATTTTTTTTGCTAATTCTGCTCCATCTGACTATGAAATTTGAAAAAAAAAGGTTTCCCTTTCCCTATATGTGATGCTATTGCAATTACTACTCTTTGTCCTTTATATCAGTTGTTGTGAGATGTCCTACTGATTTCACAAGGATTAATTATGTCAGGATTATTAAATACCTGCATCTGTGACTATAGGAAATTTTAAATAATGTGATACATTGATTACTATATGCTTTCAAGCCTTTCTGCAGTTAACTTTATGCTCTTCTTGCATTTTATGATATTTTGTTGCATATTTCATTTACAGCAAAGTCTATTGACAGTTTTTTTTCAAAGTGTCAGTGTCTGGATTCTGGTGATTCATGAGGGGCAAAAATATTAAATTCCTAGACCTAGGTAGTTACAGAGAAAAGTGTGAAAATCTGAGGTATAACACTTGTGGTAACTCGAAGCAATAAAAGCAACTTTAATTTATTTCCTTAGTTGACCCTTCAGCCAATTTCCTAAGTAGGAAAGACCCAACTCACTTTTCTGAATGCAGTCTCAGTATTTCTGGATTGTAAGAGATTAGATGGAGTTTTATTGAGATCAATTTAAAAATTAAGAGAAAAGAAAGATGAGACACGTGAGAATTATGCTAGTAAGTTAAATTTACTGAGAGTATTCCTGGATCTTGAGACCAGGTGGTACAGAAAAACCTGTTTCTACACTAGTAACCACTGATATCCTGGGAAATTAGATGGTTGCATGCAAACTATCTATTGGCAGTCCTCATTGGAGCCTTCCAACTCCAGCATCATGCCCAGGAATTCTTTGAGTAAGTTACTCCTGGCACATCAAGAGTCCTGCCAAAAACACTAGCGGAAAAAATAAAAGCTTACTAGCATAGGCAGTTGTGTTCCAACACTCAGAAGCATCATTACACACTGAATAAAGAGCTAGAAGTTTGTGCATGTACACATAAAATTTTAGATATACATAAAATAAACATATAAAATATAAATGCTGTAACAGCCATATAATGTGACAACAGCTCCTGTGGCTTCCTGTGTACATTGCAATCTCAAACACTATGTTTATTCATCCTGATTCAATTTTACATCATGTCCTTACATTGGGTTGATCTAATGCTATGTTTACTTATTCACTATTGACCTCACATCACTCTTCTGCTCCAAGTTACAGCTGGGGAGTCCCCTGGCTAGGGAATCTGCTGTATTTTCACTGGAGCAAACCAACAGAGCACAAAACAGAGGCAAAGCACAAGGATGTTCACATGCTTCTTTAGTCACATAAACTCTGATATTGTTTATGGCCATTCTTCAAGAAAATCCTTTAACTCACCATGTTGGATCACAGAGCACTCTCAAGCTGGTTCATCATTCAGCAGAACAGCACTTTATATGGACAAGGCTGGAGTTCATGGAGCTGATGACCAGCAGCCATTAGCAGGTTCCAAGTAGAATCTATGATAACACACAGCAACAGGAAATTTCTCCTGTCCAAGCAAACTCTGTTGGTGTAATGTTAGCCAAAACTTGCATGCATGGAGCCCAGCTGGACTAGAGAAGTAATACTGTTTCCATGCAGCTCCAATCAAATCCAAACTGCCTGGCTACTTGCAGCTGACCTGTTCTATTATGCCCAACCTCTGGAACATATTTTGAGTGCACTGATCATGATTTCAAGCACAGGAATCTTAATGCAGGAGACAAACACTTGATAACAAAAAATAGAAAGAACACTATGGCTCTTGTAGGTCAAACCGAGTCCTGATCATCTCCTGTAGCTGTTTCCAGTTGATTACCAGACTGAACACTTTCTCAAGGCACAAGAAATTGTTGAAGACTTCGTGAACAAACTGCTTCACAAGTTACAGGCTGGGACAAATGTCTCGGACCCCAAAAAGTGAAAAACCATCCTCATATTTTGAAACATTTTTCATCTTGCAGACAGAACATCAGGTCTGGGGAATTTACAAACTGCCAGGTGAAACAGACAAATTGATTTCCAGAAAAATGTTTTGAGTAAGAGCGCTTCAATTTGTCAAATTTGGTATTTCTCTCTGCTGACAGAGAAAATGTCAGGTGTACTAGCACAAATCAAAGTACCTCAAGTAATGTTTGCATGCATGTCACAAGAAAAAAAGAGTTTTGTTATTACACTGGGCTCTCTGACATATAACTGCATAGCAGGGCCAAGCATGAAGGTTAGTGCCGAGAATGTGAGGCAGAAGCAATTGTATAAAAGACTGCAATTCATGTCTAGTCCTGTTTCTGCCATAAATTGTCCAAGGACTTTTGTGATTTTATGAATATCAATTACACACCTCTGCCCACACATTCAAGTAATCTCAAGCTCATACTCCTCCCAGTGAGTCCTGCTTTGGCCAGCACTGAAAGATCACTTCTTGTCCTCTGAAGCATCGCCATATATATGTTGTTCTGCTAAGCAACAAATCTGCTTTGTCTTTGTTCAGAGCCTGCTATTGTTTTTGAGAGAAAAAACAATGCAGTTTTCAAAAAGCTGAACTGGTCATTCCACTTCATGCAAGAGATTAAATCAGTACAGAAAAAAGTAAAAGAATTTCATCCCTCAATATTTGTACATCACATGATGACATCCTACTGCAAATAGGCTTGATAAAGTACACTTGATAAAGTACAGTGATGTGAACAAATTTTAATTCCAGTTTAGAATTCATACAGTCCCAATAGATGTATATATCTGTATTTTTATTCATCCTCTTTTCCCTTACATCATGGTTTTAAGCCTAGCTGGGAATGCAGTGATGCCTGTGCTGTGTGTAATCTCAGTTGAGGTTTGCCCTCCCTGTGGAGCAGCCTGACTTGCTGCTCAGCAGTAGCTTTGGAGACCTTTGTCAGTTCAGTGGCTGTTCCAGTTTTGCTAAGCTAAATTCAACAGGTTGTGTGGCCTAGAGCACCCTGAAGATCTGCTCCTACCCCTAGAGTATTTGGACTGCAAGTGCACAGTTCAGCCACATTGTGAGGGCTGACACATTAGGATGAGAACATGTCCCAAATCCCAATTCTCTCATTTCATTTTAAGATTAAAACTGCTGAATTGTTTCAATGGCCTTTCCCCCCCCCAACCTCAGTGGAATGGGGAGGAGAATCAAAAGTAAAATTTGCAGGTTGAGATAAGAACAATTTAATAATTGAAAACAAAATAAAATACAATAATAATAGTAAATAATAACAATAACAATAATAATGATAATTAAAAGTTAAAGAAAAAAACAAATTAGTGATGTACAATACAATTTCTTCACCTGCTGACTGATGCCAGACCCCATTCCTGAACCCAGACCAGCCCCCCTTCCAGGTAACTCCCCCAATTTATATACTGGGCATCACATTTTGTGGTGTCGAATATCCCTCCAGACAGTGTTATCAACACCATTCTAATTCCTAGTCCAAAATACAGCTCTGTATCAGCTACTGAGGAGAAATTAATTCTACCCTAGATAGGACATCTTAGTAATTTACACAGTTTTGCTTCTTTCGCTTGTGTCATCTGTTAAAACATGGCAAAAATCAATTTCACTAAAATAATTGTGAATTGTGTGAAAAGGAAGAAGGTGAGAAAACTGTTAATATCTATCTTTTCTTGGTTTACTGAGATATGCATTGTAACAGCTTAATACCCTGCTCTTCTCTGCAATAGGGAAATAAAAATAGCAAAATATCTGAAGTGGAAAACTTCTTTGCTAACACAACTTTAAAAGGATGACAATATTTGACGAATGAAGGACTCAAGCCGTTTATCCATCCAGCAAAAGAAATGGTTTTTCTTTTGCTCACCCAAGTGCTTAAAGGTTCTATCCTCATAATTTTTATAATTCATGCTCTAAGAGCTTATGAATCTGAACCAAATACTTTCTCAAGGGAAGCCCCGAGTTTCTCTATACCAGTGAGAATTTTCAAACATAAATTTTTGCTGCACAGAAAACTCTCAGATGTGGTTAGATAATTTTTAATGAAGCCCTCCTGCTACCTTCCAAGCATCACTCTCTTTGTTGAGATTTTAAAATATATTACACTATTTCTAAATTAGTCACACATGAAGCAATCTCCAGGGGTTTCCTTGCAGGTCTCTCACGTTGCTTCCCAGACATGTTGACCTTATGAACTATGAATGTATTGGAGAAACTGACAAATTTGTCAAGCCTGAACTGGAACACAAAGACAGCTTGTTTGATGCAGTAAATCATGTGAAAACTATTTCCAAGGAGCCTCTTGACAAGCTGTCAGGACATTGGTTGGACAAGAACCAGGTAGTGTTACTCAGGACTGAAACAGTGACAACAGTGAGGAAACTCATGTCATTTCAGCTTTGTATTCCATTTCTTGAGAACCAGTTGTCATATGATAGAAAATATCCTTTCTTTCAGATTGATTTTATGTGCTAGGTCTCTACAAACTGGCTGCTTTAAAAGATGCACATTCACTAAGAGTAACTTCAGGCACAAAAGCCTAAACTAGGCAGGTTTCCCTTTTCTCAGTCAGTAGGGAGAGACAGGCTCTTCCACAAACTCCTTCAGAGTTATCCAGGCTTAACCCAGGCTTATCTCCTGGGTTCTTCTCAGCCCACTTCTCTACCTGGTTGAGGTCTTTCTGAAGAGTAGGTAGCACAGCCATCAGCTGTTGCTCCCAGTTTTGCATCATATTCAAACTCGCTGAGGGTGCACTCTGTCCCCTTGTCCAGGCCACTAACAAAAATGTGTTGGGCAAAAATATATTAACTGCTGGGTCACTCCACTAGCAATTGTCCTCCAGCCCTGATGATCACAGTTGGAATAGGCAATAGATGAATGTTTTTTCTATTCTCTGAGACCAATTTTTGTTTTTCCAGACTGTTTTCCTTTTCTTACAGTTAGAACAGACAATGGCAGTTACTGATTCTTACTTTTGGAGGATGTTTCTCCTCTTTGTGAAAAATTGTGAGCAATTTTCAGTACTATTTTAAAAAAGTGTAGTCTTTACTGCACTGATTTAAAAGAAAAGCATTAAGTGAGACTCATGACCCCACCTGATAAGCTCTGATGTTTCACAACACCCACTGACATCCTTTGTATTTCATAAGAACCTTATAAAATTTAAAAGTCTACTGTAGGATACTTTAGTTATCAATAGACTTATGGGTTAATTGTTAGCCTCTGCATTTTTTCGGAGTTCTTAATCATCTTAATTTATTCCCTAAGGGATATTGTATACTTTTACAGTAAGTAATAGATGTCTGGTCAGATAGTAAAATGTTAATTGTATCTTTTGTTCTTTCATAGCTTTCTCTTTTCTTTTCCTGCTTCTTTGTTACCTTGTTTTCCACTTCAGTTATTCATATCACTTTTTCCTGATTTTTTAATGTAGAAATGCCTATGACAGTTAAATAATTCATACAAGGATTGTTCATGACTTTCCATAAATATCCATTAATCTCTGAAACGTCATTCTATATAGAGAGTCCACATCAACTCTCAGATGACTACATGCAACACCTGCTGATATCAGTGGAAGCTGTGCTCTGTCATACATTATCATTTGAGGTGGTACTGGTAAATTTTACCAGTACCACCTGATAATCATTTCTAGAACAATCTGATTCCTGACATAATACAAGAAAGGAAGAATTTTAATATTCTGAGTAGTGTGTGGTACTTTCTTTTGCAAGCACATCATGTGGGAAATCACTCTATATTTCAGTGGTGATTAAGTTTAGAGTAAGATTATGGCAACAAACAGACTATCTATTAATCAATGTCTCGCTAGTATCTTGCCTATGAATTTCATTATTATAATCTCTGAATATTTCACTTGTGAGATGTGCTAAACTTCAGTGCCCTAAGAAAACTGTAGAAAGTCCGCTCCATAGAGCCCAGAGACCCTGGCCCACAGAATACAGAGCTCATCCTGTTTTCTTCCTCTGATCCCAAGAATTTAATGAAACTGCTATGAAGAATGATAGATGAGAAAAAAGGCAGTTAAAATAGGTAGGAAGGGCATTTTCAAGAGTTAAAGAGATGTACAAAGTAATCATCTTCAATCACTATTGCAATCTCTTTTGCCTTTTTAATTTTCTGTTTGTGATTTCTAACATCATTTAGCAAAACACTCTAGCTGTGAGATATTTGAATCCTCTGAAATTGTTATTGGCTATTTCTCCAATGAAGGTAATGACGTACACTCTGTATTATGATCCTTTATTTAAACCTTGTTCACTACCGTTCATGCCTTTTGACTTTTTATCCCTCTTGACTTTTTCTCACCGGTGGAGACTAGCTTCTGTCAGACCAACAGGAAAATGGACAGATGACTCACTAAGAAATTGGACTGCTGACCTTGGCAAAGCTTAATTTGCTGCTGTGCTAAAACTACTATCATCAAGCTGACCTTATTACCTTGCTAGTCTTCTCTTGCCTTGTGCCTAGTTGAAAGGACTTATTGTCAGTGGCTGGTGTTCTCCTCAGGACAATGCAGTGTTACATTCTGATAAATCTTCTACTTGCTAGAGTAATAAAACTAATAACTAAGAATAAAATTTGCCCATCCTGAAAGAAATTTAGAGCTGGATGTCAATACAAATGAAATTATCATTGTCAATGCACAGCAATATCTGTTAAATAGCTCATAAGTCAGAAGAATAGCTAAACAATACACATTTTATATATTATTTGTTTAAATTAAAAGCTGTGAGGCAGGCTGAGAAAAAAGGAATTATTAAAGCTGATGAGAGCATGCAGAACTTCAGATTTCTGAAGAGTCTATTCAGTTCTTAAAGAGTGATGATGGGATATGGTTTTCTGTTTGAAAAAGCAATGTAGATAAAACCTTATGTGTTGGTATGGCAAGCTTTCAGTAGTGAGTGGGTGGGGGCGGCCTCTGTGGAAGAAGGTCAGTGATTGTCCTGCACTGGACACAATCATTTCCAGATGGCCCTGGAACCATCACAGGCCAGAGGTGAACCCATCAGTGAATTTGGTGTTGCCTCTACAAAAATGTTTTTAAGAAAGGATGGAAACTCTATAAAGAGGAGGAGGGAACATGGAGACAATGAAGGGACAGAGATAGAAGGCAGGAACCCAAGGGAAACAGCAAGAGAATACCGAGGTCAGAGGGGCAAGAGATGTTCCATGGCAGAGCGTATATTCCTAAAGGCACAGAGCTTGTGAAAGAGCCATGTCAAAGCAGAGGAAAAGAGCAAAGCAGGAGCACCAAAAGGGACTGCAGACCGCCACCCCTCCACCACCGGATCCTTTGTCTCATTGAAGGCACTGAGAGCAACCTGTGGCCATAACAAGATGGGAGGTGAGGTGCCTGATGTTAAGTCAAGCTTGGGAAAAGGAGTGGTGTGTTTTTCCTAATGTTTTAAAAGTTTCTTCTTGTTTTGCTTTTGTTTCTTAATACTTGAAAGAGTAATTAAATATTTCTATTAATTTTCAATAAATAATTTGCCCAGTTTGAGTCTCCTCTGCCTGCCACAGCAATTCGTAAGTGACCTCTTGTCTTTATCTTGACAAATGAGCTATCTTCTGTTCTATTTGCTCTTCTGTCATGCTGGGGGTGAGAAGAGTGAGCTAAGTGAGTGCTTGGCTACCAGCCAGGACCAACCCACCACACACTTTTTTGGTATTTATCTTTTTCATAATGTTGCTGAACTCTTCAGTAATCCCCATTCTTAAACAGAAATTAACCCTGTTTACAATAATCCACCTAAGTGACAAAGAAGCTAAAACTGCTATCTTCCCTGTTGTAGATGCTTCAGAGACAGCTTTACATCTGAGAAGATGTGTTCAGATGTGTAGTGTTTGACCAATTGCCATGTTCTGTAAACCAAGTCACACAAAAGATTCACATGAAAATAGCAAAGAAACACTCATATTCACCAAGGTTGAGACAAATGTGATCTACATGACTCATCCTAATCTCTTCCTGTGTCCTGTTTTTTCAGAAAACACTACCTTGCACATCCTTTCTACTATTATCAATAATAACATTAATAAATATATGCAAATAAATTGACCATCTTATTTAAGAAAATACTATTTCTATTAGGAAAAGCTGTGATCTCCACATTTAGTATGTTACTGTGCTCTGTCATGCTTGACTGCTTCCTTAAAGATGCAGAAATCAGTATCAGGAACCTTTGTCTATATTCAATGCAATTGCAGCATCCAACTGCAATTTTTCAAAATAATTAGATGCTTGGTTGAGCACCTAGTCTTAGTCAATTCAGTTGAATGCAATTGTAATCATTATATATCAGAAAACACTGCTTACAAAGTTTATGCCTTTTTGCTACTAATCAAATTATCAAACGGATTTTAAAATCTATTTTTGAAACTTCTTAGATTTTTATGTTATCTAAAAAATAACAATTAAACTAATAACATGAAAACACACAAACCACAAAACCGAATGACGTTGTCAATATACCAAAAAGAACAAAGAATGAATGCAGCGTGAAAATACTGCAATGAACAATCAAGCAAGATTGTTTAAAATAAAAGTAAATTACGGTTCATAAGCTCATATTAATCACATCCAATCAAATACAATGAATATATACTAAGCCACAAAAAAGCAACAAATTTTAAATATTTATTTCAGAGTCTGCATATGAACAGACTTCCATCCTTGGCTAGTGATTACTTTGAGTTCACAGAAACAGCTGAGAATAATGCTGTCTAATTGAGAATAATACAGCTTTAAGAAATGAATAAATTTAAAGTAAGCAAAGGTTTCAAGATAAATCTTAAAGAACCATGGAAATATAGAGTTAAAATGACCTTCAGAAGGTATCTTACCTATCTATCCATCTAGTTTGAGACAAATCAGCTAGCTAAACTAAATATTTTATTAACCTGGCCCAAAAGAATCCACTCAGTAACGCAGATCTTAGAAAAATTATTCCATGCCTCAGCATTAATTTTTTTGGTCACACAGTCTGTCCTATTGTCAAATACGAATAATTCATTACAGAATTTAAGCTTATTACTTCTTCTCCTATGTACCATGGACACACAGAAAAAAATATTTCTTCACTTCTGTTTTTATACACGTGACTCCACATTAGAAAACTTTAGGCTAAATAACCCCAAGTCTTGCCATCCATCTTTGGTGGTCATGTTTCCAAAGCTTTTCCTCATTCACATTGATGTCATTCAGAACCACTTCAATGGATCTATGTTTTTCTGAATGCTTTAAGACAGAAATGTGACACATTACTTTCACCTTTCAGAGCTCTTGAACAAGAAGGTTATTTTATGTACCTTACAGGTTATTTATGTAATTTGTTCTTTTTGTTTTTCAAATAGAATGACATGGCTGACTCACAGGTGATTCATTCCTTTCTTCTCTAAAGAACTTCCGCTTAGCCCATTGTTTAATCTTGTGTATTTACACTGTGACTATTTTTGCATACGTGCAGTGTCTTTTCCTTGTCCCTATTGACTGCATCTTATTTTTTTAACCATTTTCTTCAATTCAACAAGATACTTTTGTAGGACAATGAAGAATGAATATTCTCAGTTATTTAAGGGTCTTCAATTTACCATACTTCTCAGGTGTGCTGTATTTTACAGAGCATGGCTACAAGACCATTGCCAAGGTTGTAAGAACATGCCAGCATATTCTCATAATTCTACAGGGCATGAATATCTGCCCTGACATTTCTGTGGAAATTAAGCTCATGTAGTACCGCTTGACAGATCAGCAGTCTGTTAAATAACGTTTTGACACAGTTAAAAAAACCTTATTTCCACAAAATTCCATGTGGCTTTAAGTCCCATTGAAGTCCACAAGACTGTAAAACATCAAGTATAACACAGCTGCACTCAACAAAATGTGTCCAGTAGTGGATGAACTCACAAGCACTCTTGAGTTATGCTCTCCTGGTTCTGGCCAGGACAGTGTTAAGGTTTTGCAGTAGACAAAGGAGACATGGCTGGGACAAATGGTGGTATATATTCTATACCATTTCATGTTATTGCTGGGGGCAAGGGAAAGGGACCCTCTTCTGAGGAGAAGGGATTCCTGCTAGTCAAGAAAACGTGGCAGAGGGAGCCATCTGCTATTGTCTATTATCAGGAGGCTTTTTCCATGTGAATCGTTTCTTTTCTTGTACCCTCTGTCAATAGTATTGTTGCTGTTACTGTTCATTTTCTTATCTCATTGCTGTTTCCAGTATATTGGTCTTATCTCAACTTGTGATCATTGCCTTTTGTGTCTCCAGTTGTCCTCTCCATCCTGTCACAGAGAAGAGAGAGGAGAGAATGGGGAGCGAGAGAGAGCGGAGCATGGTTTGGAGAGCCTCGGAGGGGGCACTGAACTGGGGGCTGCCATTCCTAAACCGCAACAGAAACTAATTCCAGAAGTGAAGATGAGTGCGAAATCGTCACTAAACTGTTAGATAATAACACAGAGGTCAGAAGTTTTTCCTGTGCTTCCCTCTTATTCAATTGCTGAGGGAGACTTTTTCATTTCTGTTGTGATCACAAAACAAATGGCATATTTTGCCTCAATGAATATTTTGGCTGTTTCCAAATGTAAAACAATGTCTATCATGTTTTGAAAAACGCTGTTTTTATTTTTCTGTAAAAAAGAAACTTTCAGAAGAAATCATCTATCCCAAGAAAATAAACAGACAAAAATGTTTGAAAGACTGAAGACAAACATCTTCCAAGTTACAAACATTTTTAAATAAGGTGATCTGTTATTCATGGTAGAACAACTTCTGTTTAGTTTCTCATAGAGCACTGAAGCTAAAAAGGTTAAGAGCACTGGACACCCAATGCTTTAGCTTCAGTATACTACAAAGCACTTAAGGATGTTTGAGTTAAAACCTTTTAAGGATCTCTTAAAAAACATTCAGATTATCTCAGAAGAGGAGGTGAACGTGACTAGTGTGACTAGATAAATCTTTCTGTTTAAGCCACAGGTTTTTCCCCTCCTTTATTTACCTAGTTTTAATTTATTTTTCCTTTTCATTTTATCTTAGTGAAAGCCAAAATAAACATATAATTTAAAAAATACATTGATGCAAAGCTGAATTGAGAATTAAATGTGAAAAAGTGGAGAAAAAAAAAGAATTTTGAAAAATTCTGCTGTAGGCAATGAAGACAGAATTATCAGAATTGAGCCCTAATAGCTAAAGGTTTTTCAAGAAAGAGTACAAATGCCATTGTGCTTTTGCGGTATTTTATATATCCCCAAAGGTACATATTTTAATAAACTATAATTAATTTTACATATAGATGTTTTCTCTAGACTGGAGAACACAATGATATCTGAAAAACTGGCACCACCATCACACTAATGAAAGCTAAATAACAGGAATAGACTTCCCAGTAACATCTCTTTTCATGTCTCCTTCAGCTTCTTGATATAGTTCTTTGGTTTCAAAGTAAGTAGCTCACTATGTTTTAAATTCACTCCAATTCTAATTTTCTCAGTGTATTTTGACTGCACACTTAGTGGGATGAAGGCAGGCTCTTTTGTTCACCACTGCATTGTTAAACAGTAAATGATTTCAGTTCATGATGGCATCTATATATTTCCACAGCGAGGAAGGTGATACCTGTGCTACCAGCCATAGTTAGACTTTCATTCTTGAAATGGAAGAACTTGAATTTTGCAGGTAAACTGGTTCATAAAGAATTCTATTTAAAGAATTCTATGTTCCAAAGATAAAAAAATCTCAGATTTTAGAATGTATCATAGAAGAGAAATTGCTTCAGTTATTCAAAATAACAGAGGAAGAAACACTTTATTATTTAACAAGTAATACTTAAATAGCTTTTATAGAAATAGTTCTGTTTATCTGCACTCACACAATTGCACACTTTAATAAGCTCTTTTAATGACTTTTTTGAAAATATATGACTGGATCCTTGTCTGTTGTTGTCTACAACTGAAGAACACATAACCAAAATTCACACACAATGATTGGATATACAAACAAATGCTCTGAGATTAAGTACAAACACTTAAAATATTAAACACCCCTGTGATGCCACTTTGCTTTTAATTACCTTGTAGTTATGAATGTTGTACTTTTCTCACAAAAAAAAAAAAATCTTAATACATTCCTGGTTTTATTCCTGCATTTGCAATAAAAGAAAAAATGCAGTGCTTCTGGAGTGTGGGGGTTTCTTTTCAGTACCTTACTCCCAGGATGTGTCACACTAACATGTCAGCTCTTTGGGAAATTATATAAATCAGATATATTTTTTGCAGTAGCCTCCTTAGCCAGTGTAAGCTTATAAGCATCACTGAAAGAAGCACAAACTTCTACAGCTAGTCAGACAGCTGAGGCTGTAGAATAAAGAACAGTATTTCAACATTCTTAGAGCTAGTGATTATTTCACTTAAAATACAGAATAACTACTATGTAAAGAGATAATAAATTACCATCATTGTCTATTCCTACTGAAGGCTTTTGTGTAGTTGCCTCATTAGAAAATAAAATCCTATTGCTAAGAAAATTAGCTAAGAACGCAACCACAGAGCAAACATACTTAATGAGTGTATTAAATTTAAAAAAGAAAAATGTCTCATTTTAAACAAAGAAGCATACTTAATATCTGTAAACAAAAATCTAATCTGCAGTATCTGTGATGATTCAATAAATAGAAAACCTTTGGAACCAATGCAAAGACTAACACTTAATTCAAACAGCTTTGTGTCAGCTTCCAAAATTTACACTAACTGTAATAACTCAATATATTCTCTTAGCATCTATCCTAGTAATGCTCAAAACCCAAATACATTTTGAAGTAGCCAGCTGGGACAAGAATCCTTTGTGAGACACTCCATGCATATCATGTATCTTTTACAAGAAAATTTGGAGAGTTTCAGGTATTTTTTAGAGTTGCTGAACTAGAGAATTGCCACAAGGAGATGTGCCTCCAGGATCACAACAGTGGAGACCTTCTTCATTCCCTTGCCTGCATTCAAACTCTTGCTCTTCCCTGGATCCTCTCCTATTTCTTTTTCGTTAATTCCCAGATAGAGGAGAAAATTCTCTCCTGCTCAAAATGAGTCTTTCTCCACCCAATACTCCCTTAGTCAGTTATTTAAAGCTGCCTTCTTCTGATGAGAGAGCCAGTCATTAACCTGCTCAGTGATTGAGCTACTGAAATATCAGCAATAGTCTGTGAAAGTGTTTCACTGCTATCATATAACTTATACAAACCATAACCTACACAATTTGGTCTAATAAAAGATTTATCCTCCTCTGCAAATCTTGTCTCTTAAATTATCATAACATACCCATTAAATAGTTATTAAACATATGCTCTATTTATTTTTACATTCACATAAGCTATATCCATGTAAGTGAACTTCAATCACATAAAACACCAATATAAGACAAACCACAAAGAACTACTTATTTTAGTACTTCATATATCCTTATTTCAAAATACTCTAATTCTGGTCTCTGCATTTCAGGTTTGCCAGCAGTTACAACAAAAACTCATGGATCTGACTGTTCTTTACAGACGGAAAATCCTTTAAGCACAGCACTTTGTAGTGAAAAGAATGTCATATGATTTCTTATAGAGTCACTGCACATTAACTATTTTTATAAAGATGCAAGTAGTCAAAATTCATTGCTGGAAAACATCTAGAAATTCTTAAACATTTATACAGTAATAATTTCAGTAATTTTAATGAAGCTGGATTTTTTACTTCTCTTAGGCTATCAATTCTAGCAAGCAACACATCATTACAGACGTACTGCAAAGGATCTCTGCCTGAATTTGTCCTGTATCCATAAAAGTTACTAAAATATCAAGTGCTGTCACAAAAGCAAAGTTAAAGGATTTGCATTTGAAAAGGGTTGCATTTAGCTGTGAAAGTATTTGGAAATAGTTTTACAATAGGTCTCAGATGATATGGAAATGGATCTTTTTTGAGTGCTGTATTATTTAGAATTTGAGTATATACTTCTTATTTCACATTGTATCAGCAGGCTGTGAAATGTCTCATGATGAACTTGTAAAACATTATACCAAAGCAGCTGCTAATGAAGATAGCCTATATTCCTACAGGACAAATCTTTTGCTACTGTTTACTAAGACATCAGAGGAAAATAAGATTGAACAGCTGGAATTTTCAATATTGCTTAAGGACTTGATTGCCACTGCAATGTGTGTTTGGAAAAATGTATTTGAGAAACTTGCCCATTTTTTGGGTTGTTTTTTTTTTTTTTTTTTTTTTTAAGGGGGTTTGGGGGTGGGGGTTTTTTTTTTTTTTTTTTTTTCTTTTTTTTTTTTTTTTAAATGAGCTTGAGGCCGGTTTCCGAACCCCCGTCTAGTTTTCTGCCTCATTAAGAGAATAGTCTTCAGAAGCTCCTGTGACTAGGTATTGATTTAATGCATAAGGCTTCTATTTCTGAAAGCTTTGATTCAATGTGTTATGTTACACACATTTTTGGTGCACAGTGGGACCTTTTGGTCTTGCTCAAGTGAATGGAAAGTTTTTATTATTTTCAGTGAGATCAGAATTTCTGTTGCACTTGGGGCTTTCTAAGAATTCCTAAACTGGTTAAGAGCACGTGTAACTGTTACATGTGGACCCCACTCTAAAACATGGGTTCAAGAAATAAGGCTACTATGTTATTTATTTATGGAATTTCATTTTGTAGTGTATGCTTTAAGCATGATTTGTTGAAAGCCACAAAGCAAATCAATGTTAAGATCAGAAATCTGGTTTTGGGGAATTTTTTTTTTCCTCTGCAGAAGTACTATTTTCTACTATGATACATATAAATTGCAGCACATTTCAAGATTTCTACAAGTAGTATCACAACATATACAGCCATATATACAGCACACACTTACTGGAACATCAAAAATCACCTTCTGATGTAATGTAATTAATCTAACTTTTCATAAAATTTCTTGAATTAAAATGAGTAACTGAAGAGGAAGATAACTACCACAAAAAAAGCAAGGTTAAAATTAAAGAAAACCAGACATCAGGCTAAATTTCTGTCAGACCCAATCATTATTTTGTTGACACATAAAACTGGGATATTCTTTTATCAAAATCAAAATTCTGCTTATATGCAGATTTTTCTCAATTTTTCTCTTTTGATTATACATAGGACAAGACAAGAAGAACTCCAGTATTTCTAGGTTTAAGATTACTCTAGAAAATAATTTAATAGTAAATTTAGAAAAAGTAACTGGAAACAGAAACAGCAAAAGAAGAGAGAAGTAAGTGAAGATCAAGTAACCATTTAAATTACTCTGGAGTGCAACTTGATGTTTCCAAATTATTTTAATTTAATTCACGTATAATGTATAAGCTTTCCATGATTTCACTTCACTGTAATTTTAATTGCTAAACAGATCTCTTACAGGGATGGGAGAGAAAAAAAAAAGAACAGAAAAGAGATATGCATCAGTGAGTTAAAGCACAATTTCATCACCTCGCATTCTTTCAAATTATCCAGCTTTTTACCTAATGACAAGACCTCTAAAAATGTTTAGTTCCTGAATGTATTCTTTACCACTTCATCAGCTTCTTTTTTGCTGATAATTTTTCTTATCTAAACTGTTGTTTTCAAAATGTACATTAAAAATAGAGGTCATAAGAAAAGACAGACAACATTCCACCAGAAATGCTCCCTTGACATAATAGCCTAAAGATAAGGCTGATTTCTCAAAACCTTTTGATGGAAACAAAGGATGTGGGCAAGTGACACCAATCTTCTCAGCCTATCTGCTGTAACTGGCTCTTCAAACAGCAGATCATTAGTCCTCCATGTAACCAGGTGTGCTTAAATTCCCAGTTCCATCTCAGCTCTGACTGTGGGCTACTTTTATCATGCGTGTATAACAAGGCCTTAATAATATATTTTATCATAATCAAGCATACTACATTAATACCCAATGGAACGTACAGGATTAAAATTTATTGAGAACTGTGACGATCAAAGAAAAGAAGCCTGTTTCAGAAAAGGCTGTCAACAGTGAAAATGAGTACAAAGCACAGATGTCTCTCTAGAGGCTTCTGGAACATGGATGGATCCAAGTTCCATTTTTTGAATTGAATTTGAATGCCAAGTGTAACTAAAAACCACACCAGAGACATAACTAAAACAGTTCAAAAATAGAAGGAGGGTTGTGAAGGAAATGATTTAAAGGTAGAGAAAGGAGAAAATTATTTCCAGTGGGACTTTTTTAAAGTCACTAAGTGATGAGAAACAAGAAAAGGAAAGCTGGACTGCAGAGATGAGAAAGGGAAGAGAGAGAGCACAGACTGGCAGCAGACATATCTCTGAGGTACTGGAGACAGAAAGCTGAAGTCTCTAAAGGAAGAAGTGTTGCTGCTGCAATGCTGAGCCACAAATGCTGTAATTTTGAATTGGCAAGCACTGCAAATGGGATCTTGGCATGTGTCAGTAGGATCTTGGCAGGTGTCAACTTGCAGCTTCCAAACATCAGCAAGCCTCAGGGACCCCGTGTCGCTTTCAATGATGAATACTGGTTTCCAAAGCCCGGCCTGATGCCTCCTGCCATTTAAACAGCAGACACCAGCAAGCAGCAGGGTGTTCTTTTTCCCCATACTTTCTACTTTCTGCAGGTGACAGCTCTTAAGTTCGCCTGAACACGGCCGTAGCATCCACATTTTACCGGCTACACAACATCGCTCCGGTCCCTGCCAGCACCGAACATCCCGTCCTAAGGGGCCCGGTGCGGGCGAGGCCGCGACCCATCCCCAACTCGCCGACAGCTGGAGCGGAGGTTGGGGAAAAGCGGGGCGGAGTCCGGTAGGAGCAGCCCGCCCAGAGGCACAGGGACATCCCGGGGCACAGGGACAGCCCGGCCACGGACAGGGCGCGCTCTGTTTTCGCCGCTTTTCCCTCCGCCCGCCCCCGCCGCCGTCC
>VZRZ01000008.1:483277-585513 GCA_013398175.1 Climacteris rufus | reverse complement strand
CCTTAATGTAATTCACGTATAATGTATAAGCTTTCCATGACACACTTCGCCGTAATTTTAAATGCTTAACAGATCTTTCACAGACAAGAAAAAACAGAACTGGACCAGAAGAGCGAGGAACATAAGCAACTCCAACCCCATTCCTCTTCCCGGCCTGTCCCTCCGGGCCGGGTGTGCCCGCCACCGTTTGTGCGCATGCGCGCGGCCCCGGGCATGCGCTGCGCGCGGGCGGCGCGCGGGCGGGCGGAAGTGGCGCAGGCGGCGGGACCGGGAGAGGCACAGGGACAGGGACACGGACACGGACACGGACACGGACACGGACACGGACACGGACACGGACACGGACAAATAGGAGCCGGCGGGGCTGCGGGTCCGGCTTTGCTTCCGCTGTGAGACCTGCCCTCCCTCGCGCAACTGCCCTGCTCTGGGAACTGAGTGCCCGCATAGTGCTCTGCGGGGTTGGGAGTTTCTTTTCGGGCACTTAGTAAACCGAAAGGGGAGTTTTGTTGGTAATGCGCCTGTGCTGACGCATCTAAGGGCTTGGTTTTAAAGATCTCGGCTTCTTGCAACTGATGGATTGACTTTCTGGAGAGATTAGTTCATATCCTGTGAAGCGTGGGATCTGCAGAGCAGCCTTGACCTCCTCAGGTCTCTGCTTTGCAGTGGGTTGCTGCTTTTTAAAGCTGAAATACTGTTGAGATAATAATGGCTATGTAAGAATCCATTTCCTTCGGGTAGCGTTTGATTGTAGCCTCTTTTGCACAATGTCAGTTTAGGAAATTATAAACTGAAATTAAGGAAATTTTGTTTCTTTCTTTAAGAAATCTCTTTGAATTCTAGTGAATCGAAGTACCACGTGTGTAATCTACAGTAAGAATAGCCTGGACATACTTCCAGAATACTCAGCAAGAGCAAGCTGAAGCCTTGCAGCTAAGGGAATAAGATGGGTCATGCTACTGACTTGATTTCTCCTTCTGCTTTAGTTGACATTATGTTTTCTCATGAGAGTTCTCAAATCATAGATTATAAACTTAGACTACTGCTAAAATTTTAGGTAGACTACACAATTTGTTCTCTAATGGTCCTCTTGATTTCATTAAGACTGCTGTAGGAAAAAAGCTCTCTTATGATTGCAGGTTGGGTTTGTGGTAGTTCTGTACTGCATATTCTGTTCTAGCTGCAAATGTTCATTTTTGTGATAAAGTTTTGCTTAAAATACAGTAGGAGTGTATGGCTGTGTCTACACGTGTGTGCTTTTAAAGTGAACATTACCTATTTCATAATTGTTTTAACTTCTGCACAATTAGCCTGAATATTGCACTAACTACTATTTGTGTTTACAGGGGCTTCATGTTTACTGTGACTGACCACATGGAAAAGATTCTGATGCTCTTGGCTATTTCTTCGTTCTTCATGGAACTTTGGTGAGGTTTCCTCCAGAAGTCCACACAGTTATGGGTTTTATTCTCTGATTTCCACAATGAGTTTATGTGTCTCTCTGCAAGTAGCAGCTGCTTTGATAGATAAGGAATCTCCTCATGGCTTTGGCTGCTACAGCATCCTTTTCCCAAAATGGCATGATCGTCTTTATCTGATTTTTGTGTATGACTGAAGTACTTCTTGGTTGTAGATGAAGGACTAAATTTTCCAGTTTGCCTCTCACTTCTTGTGTTTTCTTCCCTTTTCTGCACCAAAGCTAATTTCTTATTAGTTCTTGAAGAAAAGTTGTGTTCTAGAGGAGACTACAGAGAAATAGTAAATTTTTTTTTGTAGTGAAAACTAGAGTTGGTACCTAGCAGTGTTTATCTTTGGCTTGAATAAAGGTTCAAATGTTGAGTGGATCTGAGTAATCCAGGCAGGGAGGTGTTAAATTCTTGCTGTCCTGTGGACTGGATTGATGTACTATAATGATAAACTATAAGAGAAGAGACTTCCTTCTCAGTTAACTTAATTCTGGAGTCACGGTGGAGGATATCAATAGGCATATTTTTCAGTCTCTTTTTTTCAGGATTAAGAGCTTGCAGTTTTTAAAATGGAATTCTGATATATTTTTATATATCTATAATATTTGTATTTTGATTTTTTGCAGCGTGAACTAAAAGGGGTAAAGTATCTTATTTATAATATAGGATGTATTAGGGGCTCAGTTTTTTGTTGATTTTTTTTCCCTTCTTTTAATTATGTCTTGGTAATTTTTTACTGAAGAAATAACAGAACTGTGATGTTTTGGTGAACTAGACCTGGAAGACAAATATGGTGGATTTATTAATCAAATAAAGACAATGGGGAAAACTCTTTGTGATCTCTGTCCTCTTATAGAAAATGTTTGTTCCTCTTGGTCTGGGAAGAAAAACCCAAGATTTTGACTCTGATTGTTATTACCCTATTTTCCTTGTATTATTCCTCCTATGTCCTCAGATACATGAAGTCTATGATGGGACATCATTCCATTACTATTGAAATGACTTTTCTTTTGATTTTTTATGTGAAAGTTCAGTTAAACATCACTAAATCCTAGTGGTTCTCTTTGCTCAACAGAATTCTGCAGATTGTATGTTCAGAATGTACATGGAGTGATTCCCAGTTCAAACAGCAGGTCAGTGTGAGCCATTTGTCATGGCCAATAAGGTGTTTTCCACTGCTAGAATGTTCCCTGGGCTTTAGGCAATTGTAAGGCACATTGGTACCTTTAGTTCAACGTTGTCCTTGTATGAGAATGTTTTTATGTATTGAGCTTGCTACTACATCCTTTTATACTGAAATAAATTAGAAACTTTGTACTGCTTTACTATGTTAATTGCTATACAAATTTTGGCTATTTTGTGTTGCATAGAGAATCATGAAGGAAGGGAAGAAACAATGATAACTTGTCTTGATGATGAGAACAAGTTAGCTTTTCCTATGTGGCTTATATTTGTTTTGTTCCTATCTTTCAGTCATTGCACTGGAGTTCATGTCAACATGAACTATATTGTTTCTATATTGTTTGTGACTATGTGGTGTTAACTTCGCTTGGCATCTGCAGCTTGTGGTTTATTAATGATTTTCAGTGTGTGCTGAAGGGTAATATAACTAATTTGAGAGTTTAGATTCTGCTGTTTTTCCAAGTGTAATTTAGGAATTTGGGTTTTAATTTTTTTTTAATTACAGTGAAAGTTTAAATAGCCTAGAGAAAAAAGAAATAAGACTTTCACAAAAGGACTTAAATGGTGAAGTTCATCCTACCACCAGTTGTGGTAAATTTTGCAGTGCAAAGTTCATAAATTATGTTTTTTAAAAGCCAGTGTCTGGTTCTATAAGTGCATAAATCTTTGGGCATTTAAAACTGAAGTTCTAAACATTGTAGTCACCAGGGTCTTAGAACATGATTTTGGCACGTGCTCGCCCAAAAGGAAATGCTAGTATTTTTGCTTTATGTGTGAACAGATTAAAAGATTGTGAGCTTGAAAGCTTTTCCTTTTTCTGTGCATGCACCCCAAATCAGACCAAGTTGCCTAATTCAGATCTGTGAATGTATGTACTTTCAAACTGCAATTGGAGAGGGGTAGGGTGAAGTCCTTCAGAAATATTAGAGTATTTTTTCTCTTGCTCTTGGACCTAGAGAGAGAGGCATTCTGTGACTGCAATATTTTGGTGGAATAATGTCCTTTTTCCAGAAAAAAAAAGATAAAATAAATTGATTGCTTATTTCAATTGAAGGTTAATCCCTGTTCAAAGCCATTTCTACTAAGCAATTGTTTTCTGGTGTACTGTGGTTTAACATGGAGTTTATGCTTTTGGAATACATGCTGCCATTCTGTATGCAATGGAGGCAGTGTGTAGAGGTAGATTGTTCCACTGTCAGAAATGTGAAGTCTAGAAAATCAGTAGGTAGAATGTCAGGGATAGGGCAGAGCAGCACATAAGAGTTAAGACTATAGCCATCCTCAGCAACACATTTCACTTAAACAGGGGATACATACCATATTGTCTTTGAGGGTGTTAAATTGTGGTTAACACCCTATATGTTGTATCCACTTTACATCCTTTCTGGTTTCTCATAGAGTGCACATCCTTTCATATAATTCTTTGTTAAAATTATTAAGCTTTCTGGTTGCTTGCTCTCTATATTTTTCTCACTTTAATTACTGGAAGGCAAAAGGTATTTGTAGTTCCCAGCCTTCTTCTTCCTACTGTGTGTATGCATGTGTTGTGTCTCCCTCCTCTTTCAGGAATGTCCCATGATGCTGTCTGCCTTTCTTGCAGTCTCTGTTGGTTTTGTTTGTATTTTTCTTCAGTATCCATTCTTATCAACAGTTCTGTTTATGCCATTTGCAGACCTCTTAAACTCAAGGTGCAATGATTCCTGTCAGTGTTAAAGTCAGGCTTTTGAGAGCAACAGAGATACTTGACAGTCTTCTTTTCACTTAGTTGCTCTTCAGGAGAGTTAGGAACACCCAGGACAGTATCTTCATGTTGATTTTGAAAGTGAGTACTCTATCGGTTTGTTTTGGAAAATTTGCTTGTGTAGCTCTTGGAGCTGGTTACTGATGTCTTTGTTTTTTAATTGCAGAGAACAAGAATTTGGGAGCTTCAGAGATTAGCAGTTAAATCACATGACCTTAGTTTTATATATAAATGGAAGTTTAAGATCTGGAAAAAAAAGCCCACTTGTTTTCTGCTTGAATGTTATTTATAAAATTGAATTATAACAAAATGCTCGGTTTTTAAGACCTCTTTATGGGGAAGAAAAAAAAAGAGGAAAGTATTTAATTGCTCATGTACTGTAACAGAGAGAAACAGGATAAAAAAAGTGTTAATCCTTTGTGTTGTGTATCTCCCTAGCTCATTATACCATTGCTGGATGAAGATCAATATTGCTGATTAACTTTGAAGTTGACTCTTTCTAGTGGAAGAGATCAGCTTCTTAGTCTGTTAGAATAAAGTGTGAAGTAGATACTTTGAACTGAAAAGTGGTGTAAGTCTTCTAGTTGCTCTTTTCACTAGAGGCTTGAAATCGTAGTAAGTTAATGACAATGCTGTCCTGGTTCATGTTTGAAAACATACGGATAAAGTAATTGTTTTTAGCCTCAGTTAGTAACATTTTATAGGAATTCTAACTTCTAATACCTCACTGGTTCAAGCAGTTGATAGAGACAGAACAGCATCTGCACCTTTGTAGCAAGCTTTTACCTCTTCTTCAGCTCAAGCATTCATTAAAACCTGTCTGGTATTGTACCTCCCAGCTTTGTGCTGTCTTAGGTTGACCCTGGCTGGAAGCCAGGTGACCACCAAAGCTGCTCTTACCACTCACCTCAGCAGGACAGGGGAGAAAAAATGCAACTAAAAGCTTACGGGTTGAGACAGGGAGATTGTTCACCATTTACATGGACGAAAGAGACTCAAAGTAATTTAACTTGCTGGTGGTCAAATCAGGGTAGGATAATGAGAAATAAGAACAAATCTAAAGGCCTTTCCTGCACCTCTCCCATCTTCTGGGCTTAGCTCCACTCCCAATTTCTCTACCTCCTCCCCTTGAGCACTGCAGGGGACAGAGAATGAGATTGTGGTCAGTTCCTTTTGCTTTGTCTCTGCTTCCTTCCTCCTCATGTAAATTGGAAGCTAGGAAAAAACAAAAGACAGTCATCCTGTGTGTAGCCATTTTGTCTGAGACGTCCTTGAACTGAAGTATTATATTGGTATCTCATATGTGACTGTGACTTCTTGCTTATATCTGTTTGACAAGAATAACAGCACTGGGGAGTTTCCTGAAAAATGGTAAAGGAGAAAGGAAGGTTGCTCACAACAAGAGAAATAGTCACAAGTAATTAGTGATATCTTTGGGTACTGGAGTTGACAGTAAGGTGGATTTTTGATTTTTCTGAAGAATGAGGTATTTTTTTAAAGAATGTCTGTAGTGTTGCTGTCTGTACCTATATGCACTGACTTATGTTTATAACTTACGATCCAGTGGGCTTTCTATTTTGCAATGGTTTCCCAATTCCATTTCATTATGACTGAATATTTTGTAGGAATTCAGTCTGCTTAGCACTGAAAAAGCTCTTTTGAACTGAAATGTAGTTTAAGCTTTTACTGACTAAAATACCAAGTTTTTGTGTCCATTGGAAAGTATAAGAAATACTTTTTTCCCATTTCTTTCATATAAAATTGCTAAAACTGAAATTAGGACTGTGGCTGTAATACTACCATCTGAGTTTTCAGAAAACTGAAAGCATTTTTTGCTTAGTTTTTTAAAACTTAGTGGAAAGAGAAAACTGATAATGCTGTGGCTTTTTTGTAGGTACCCACTTGAAATAAAAATTATACAGCAAAGGCCAAAGATAGCCCAGAAGAAACAAGATGACCATGTAATGAGAAAATACAGCAATAACTTCTTATTGCTAGATCACTTTTTTTCTTTTTCTCATATGTGTAACTTCACTATAATGGACTACTCTTCCTCTCCCCCATTCTCAGCATTATAGCACTATCACTAATAATTTATTTTATTAACTTTTAGCACAGTGAGGGCAAACAATAGATGACACAGTCATACATTTCTTAGCTTTTTCCCAGTGCCTTCCATGCTTAGCATCTGTAGATACCCATCTTATTTTTTTCATAATTTTTCATTACTTGACACATCAATGAAAATTTTAAAATCTGTGCATAAGCATTTTTGGTTTATTTTAAGTTAAAATGGCAGAGGTTTTACTTTCATGCAGCTGAGTTTTCTTATAGGGAAAAAACAGAATGTAGAGACTGTCCATGACCTTATGCTGGGAAAGGAGTCATTCAGAGTCTTTGACTGGTTTTCGTCTACGTTTCTGTACATAAAATGTTAACATTGTTTACCCTTTTCATTTATATGTATTTATATGTAAAGAAATATTGCCATTTATGGTGTTTTGGAGTGTTTGCAAAATGAAGTAATTTGAGTGGTTGTCTATTGCCAAAGAAATGTTACTTTTATTGCTACTCATGGTACTAAGAGATGAGGGCGATCCCTCTGAAAATTCTTACTCTTACATAGTTAAACTGTCTTGTTATGAAATAGATAAATGTTCTTCTTTCAAGTAGGCTGCAACTTCTAGTAACTCTTAATTTGAACAAGATGAGGAGCTTCAGGACTCTTTTTATAATCTTTGTTTAGATAAAGCAGCTATGCCTGTTCATTTGCTGAAGAACATTAAAGGACAATCTGAGACTCCACTACCAAGTCATTTGCAGAAGGAGAATTTGCAACATTTGCAAGCAGGCTCTAATCATACCAACAAGTACATTCAGGTAACTGGCTAGTAAAAAAATTTTGTCTGGCTTTGAGATACTTCCTGTTACTTTAGCAAGGCACTTCCATATTCCAGCTTCGTTGGTGTCTCTCTGCCACTGTGTGTCTGTGTTCATCTGTTGCATATATTTAAGCAGTGGAAAAGTATGACCTTGTTGAACTTCATTGCATGTTGCTATTCATTGATTACAGTCCTACCCCTTTATCTTACATTTTCAGACTAAAATTTTGTAAGAGTTTCTCTTTTTACAGTTTATAAACTGTGGACCAATTAAAAAGTATGCAGAATGCTATGCTGAAAATAGAGGGATTGAAGGAAGTTAAGTGTTATTTTGTTTTAAAAAAATAGTAATAGGCACCTCAATCCTGTTAAAGATAAGATTTCAGAGTAATGACTTCTAAAGTAGTTCTCCTTTTGTATGAAACAATGCAATATCCACTTTTATGAAAAGTGGAATTTGTAGCAACTGCCAGCATCAAGATACAATTAGGTTTTTTATCATTACCACGTGTGCACTTATGTTTGACAGTAATCCCAAATATATTTCAGATTGGAAATACATTCCTGCCATACTAGTGAAATGCAGAAATACTTATTTTCTTGCCTAAAACAAGTATTCTCTGTAAAAGGCAGTGTCAGTTCTTGAGTGTGTTCTATTTTTATCCTGTTTAACCCTTCTTTTCTGTGCCTCTGAGAATTGTTTTCGTCATCTCTGATGCTTATGTCTCAGGAAATCAGCATTAACCCAGGCTTGCTTTCAATCTGTTACTAAAAAAAAGGGGGGGGAAATTAAAGCAGGCTAATTCTGTAGAAAACCTTAGTTGTCTTGAATCCTTCAAAAATGGCACAAACATTTTTAAAATATAAGCTGAACTGACCTAATATTTTTCTGTATCCAAAAAACCATTTTTGCTTCCACAGCTGTATATTCCCAGTTCCAGCTCTAGTGCTTATGTGACCCTGTGATTGAGTCCATTCATGAGAAAGAAACTGGTAGAAGACCATCCATATTGATGGAGAGAGGATAATTTTCTGCTGCTCTCAGTCTGCACCGGTTCATTGTGGTGTCAGATTGATGCCAGGAGTGGTGCATTTCGGTATAGTGAAGGATCAAAACTGCCCTATTTGAAGCAGGCAGCAGTTGAGTTGTATAGGAGGTGATTTGATTGAGAATGATCCAGATTCCCTTAGGTCTTGTAAGGGAACAAATGGAAACATCAATAACCACTGCTGCTAGCAAACGGGTTTTATTCCTCAGGGTGTAGTTTCCTGTCCCTGTTCACCTGCAGGATATATAGACTTTCCTACTTTGAAGAGCTATGTCTGAAAGCATCCCTGACATGGAAGAACAGGGATTCTTGTTCAGAAGGAAGTGGTGAAGGAGACAAAAAAGGATGATAAATTAGAAAGTGCTTCTGCCAAAATAACTATTTCCATTAGGAAAGCAGAGCAGTTATTACCAGACTGATTTAAAGCATATATGCAGTGCTACAGGTGGTTCTAAAAGGGAAAGTGTGTAGACTCTTTTTCAGACTGCTGCCTTATGTAGAGAGAACTTCATGCTGCTGCTGACATGGATTAGTAGGTGACTTAAACAGCTTGGCATAAAAACAGCACAACTGGAGAGCTGATACAGTTGCTGCTAATGCACCATTAAATGTGTAGGAAAATCCAGTTCTGCAGGCTGAGCTTGAAGAGAACCTTGGAATGCACTGATGTTGGGTTATCTTAGTGGTGGCACAGCACACTGTCACTCTAGACCTGCCAAAATAATGATCAGGTCCTGCTTTGACAAGGAGGATAGGGCAGAGGAGGATTTTTATGAAATGTGCTCTGGGAAAAGCAACAAAAAACATTTGGGATGTTTCTGTCTGGCTTCTGTGCCTTAGTCCTTTCATTCTTCTGAATGTGTTTTTCTTCTGGCATCTCTTTGAAAACTGCAAGTTTCAAATTTGTGGAAAAACAGCACAAGCGTGTTTGTACCTCCTCAGTCTTCCTGTCTGTTAACTGAACATGATGCCTGCTCCCATTAGTACATCATCTTCTGGATTTTGCTATGGCAAAGCTGAACCAAACCTGAAAATCAGATGCCAAATCAGCTATAGAACCATACTGAGGGAGTGAGACCTGATAAGGAAGGAGAGAGATTCACTAAAAGAAGAGTTTTGAAAAAAGTTTGCTTTTAGACTCAATAAGCACTGCAGGATTTGTGGGGGAAGAGTCAATTTGAGCAAGTTTTGCTAAGGTAGGCTTTTTTGAAATTTGGAGTCCAACAGTTTCAGGCATGTGGAGAAAGGAATGGGCAGTATGAGGATGTGGGTAGTAGCTCGGGAAGAAAAGTAAATTGTAGGTGTTTGGGATACAAACGAAAGTGGAGTGGCCAAACCATTATAGCAAAGAATGTGCTCCCAGAATTTGAAAACTCTTTGGAAGATACTGGAATGTAAAAAGAAAAATAAAAAGTAAAGATGGTCCAAAAGCAGTCACTATCCCATCAATGTATTCCCCTTTTAAATAGTGTACTGGTGCAGATTGAAATTCCTTATTAAGAAAAAAATATATATATAAATGTTGAGTGTTCCTGAGGTGACTGTTTCATTGCAAAGACTTTATTACAAGAAAAATTCTGTAGTCTTTTGTAGTCCTGTGAGTACAGTTCAAGACAATCTCAGCAAGAACAATTATATATCTATATATATATATAGATATAGATATAGATATAGATATAAAATGAAATTTTTACAAAGTTGTAATTTTGAAAATAAGTGAAAAACCTTTCTGTTTTTAACAGGTAAGTTCCTACTTTTCACAGAGAAGACTAATGAGTTTTGTAAGGAGACTTAATTATCAAATAATTTTAAAAATCAGCATCTTCAAATAATGGTGTGGTTTTGTGAAGCCATATTATTTCTTTTTAAAACAGATAGTAAAATCTTGTTGAATTTGAGTTGGATTACTCCTCAGTTAGTGTGCCGTAGGACAAATTTTACTCTGAAAGGCCTCTGGAGTAACAATTCACTGCTGCATATTTTATCCTGATTTGGTTTAAGAAGCATTTGCTAGGATTTAAGTCAAGCTTCCCACTGAATATGTGTCCTGTAAAATCACTGTGATTTACCTGACTGTCCTATTAATGTTGCATTTGTGCATTTATAGACGGATTGCCCTGCTCTCTTTTTACAAGAAACCTTTTAGTCTATTTTTGTGCTGTTTGTGTAGCTTTTTAAAACATTTTATAGAGTCTGTTCTCAATATTTTTATTTTTCGTTATTGAACAAATTGTTGGGGTTTTATCATTGAGAAGGATCCAGTGCTTAACCTGCCATACTGTGGAAGAATACACTTGACTGATACTTTTGCTACTGTTGATGACAGGATCTTTCTAACTATATGTGTGTGTTCCAAAGAGATGTTAACATCACTGAAGTTGCTGGTCTGTGATTTTTGCTTCACTGTAATTCAGCATCACAATAAAAAGAGTATTTTTCATTAATTGTTAAATCATAGTGTTTTTTAGAGCATTTTGTATTATTGACAAATAATTAGGACACTAAAGTTTCAAAACTTTGTAATACTCTTCTCACAGCTGTATTTTTTTTCCGCAGAAGATTATTTGTCTTTGTATGCATCTGTTATGTCTTGATTGTGATTTTGTTCTGATATTTATATTGTAATCCTTTGCCAATATTTTTGGAGAAATTGCTGTATCTTCTAAGATTTTGATCACTACCTCTTTAGATGCCTTTCAGGTTTTGTGCTAAAACTGTAGTCTTTTATTTTTTTTTTGTAACTAGCAAAAGTGGAATATATAGTTCCATAGCTACTATTTTATTGTTTAATCTAAGCTTATCATCTAGTCAGTTGCATCTAAATAGTATTAATGTGTAATTCTTCATTTGTTATATCTCAAGAATGTTGCTTTTTAGTACTGCCTTTAGCAGTTTGGGTTTTTTTGTTAAGAGCCCAGATTGTAACTTGCAGTTATCACTTAAATTCTACCTTTTTGACTTACACATGGTTCAGCTGTTATCAGTGTTTCAGTAACTTAGAGGTGTACAGTCTTAGTTCACAACATTTTATTTTTTGCTTTTTAGGGAATAGTTACTCTTTCCTACCCATTAACGAAACTTGGAGATGGGACAGACTTTTTCAAGATTGTTCTTCAAGGTACTACATTTAAGTGTACATTTTAAATTTATGGTACTACTACATCACTAGTACCTGCTTTTGTATAGTGTATAGTGTTCAGTAAAATACTCTCTAAAAACTGTTCATTTTCTACAAAAGTTTATCTTAAACTTATGCCAGGTAAGTTAATGGAAACAATGCAGTCTATATTTCAGTAGACTTCTTGTTGCATGATGTTTTAAAAGGCTCTCCTGGAAATGTATTAGCTATGTATAGCTTTAATAGTGTATTTTCAAACTGCTTATCATGAGAAGGACTAAGAAAATTGCACACATAGTAATTACCGCATAATATCCATAGCATATACTATGTAAGTGCACATTTAATATGTCAGTGTGTTGATTAGCAGCAAAATACTTGTTTCATTCTGTTTTAATCTAAGCATTTAAAAAAAGGAAATTTCACCTGACTACTCAAGTATTTGAATATCAGTAGCTACATTAGCATGTTGAAAGACCTAAATTGTTCATCTTGTAATGAATGATAGGAAAAAATAGTATGTTCCTTTGAAGTCTTAAGCTCATCACTCCACTCACTCAGGAAGTGGAGGAGGTAATTTGTCAGTAGTCTGTTGGATTCAAGGAACTTTCCGTTTCCTTCCATTTCCTTCTGAGTTTATCCCTTACATTGGCTGGAGTCATCACTTGTTCCCTCTGAGACTCCTGTACCTGAGCAGCAGGCCTGGGGTTTACAGGTCCTGCCCGGTGACACTGCTTATGACTGATGTTAGCAGAGGTGACTGAAGTTGATGGGACCTTAGTCAGTCTTCCTGCGTGCTTCAGGGTACTCAGAGAGATGCTTAACCTCCCTGAGTCTTGCTGATTTCAGCGACTGTTCAGGAGAGGAGACAATTTCTGCACAGCTTGGAAGCATCACTTTGCACATCTAAATCATTGACATTGTTTCTGAAACAGTAAAAAGTAGAAAAATCCTAAAATAGCAACATAATTTCTGCTTCTGTCCTCCTGGAAGGCTATTAATTAATATGTGTATGTCCTACAATATCTTCAGTTTATAATAAATTCTAGGGTAGGATCTGTGTTAATGTGGCTGGATAATAATTCCTCTCTAATGCTATACATTGAATTGTCCACGTGGAAGTCTGTTGTTTCTGTCATTTTGATTTACACTGGTGTACAATATGCACATGTCTTCTTATGGAGAATATTCTGAGCAATATACCTATAGTTGGCACATTTTCTGTTTTTAGAGTAATTGAAAAATGTTAGACTCTGTAGATCAGCTTGTTTTGCAAATCTCTTTCTATTGCTGTTTTATTTTGGAGAAGGTATAGTGATTGGAATCTCTTTTGCTTTTTTTTCCTCCAGATTCAGAAAACTTGTGTTCCCGGATGAACAGCATCGATATTTTAATATATGGAAAATTGGCAGTGGATTGTGCAAAAATTATATGCCGTGGGGTAAAAAAACCACCAAAACATATATACATAAAAATTCGTGTGTTAAGAATTGTTTTTCACAGATGGATGCGGACTTCTTGTCTTAGTCTGCCTATCCCTGAAATTAGAAATAGTCTGTTCAGTCCCTTCAAATATGTTCTATAAATATGAACTAGAACAAAACAAAAAAGTATTTGCTTATGTAAATTCTTTCTAACACTAATATTGAAATAAAGCAATTCTTTTTATCATTGCTGTTTACCTAGCAAGCAAAGGATCATGAATATGGATAACAGAGAAGTCACCCATTTATATTCATATTTTGAATGTTTTGCTGTTTGATAAGATGTATTTTAGAATTTAATTAATTTAAAAGACAGTTACAATAGAAGATTTAATTTTTTAAAGTAAATTCAAAACCTTTCATGCAGGGGTTTTTTATTGACGTGGTACTGGTGTCTTGCTTTGTCAGGGATAGAAGCTTGGTTTGATTAGCTCCAGGTAAAAGACTTTGGCAAGTCAGCCTGTGAGTTTGTGAGATAGTGTGTTGCCACTGAAGAAGGAAAACAAGATAAAAACAATAACCTCAATAATTTTATAAGATTGCCTGTCAGTTTACAGATGGTTTCAGTATTAGCTGAATATAAAACTAAAATTAGTATATGATACATTATGAGCTCATGTTAGTGCTTTTTCATTTGTGATACACATTCACACTAAATCATAGATTGGTTTAGTCTGGAAAGCACCTCTAAACATCATCCAGTTACAACCCCCCTGCCATGGGCAGGGACATATTTCACTACGTTAGATTGCTCCAAAGCCCTATCCAGTCTGGCTTTGAATGCCTCCAGTGGTGGGGCATCCACAACTTCTCTGGGCAAATTACAGTCTTTGTACAGATTTCTCAATTCCACAAAATTTTGACAGTGGAGCCAGGGTGGGAAGTTCCTGAACTGTTTTGTTAAATATGAAAGCTGCAGAATCTTTTTTAATTCAATGAACAAATCAGTTTTGTCCTGATAAAAATACAAGTCTTGAACAAGGCACTGAACAGCAATTAGAAGATAAAAAGATCAGTATTAAAGAGCTGAGTAGGAAACTACAACCCACAGGCAATGATCCTTAGGTGGCCAGAGTGTACTAAAACCAGAGTTTGTCTTCCCAGTGAACTGAACCTTCATGGTGCTTTCCACATGTCTCAAATGAGATTTTAATTTTGGAAGAATATGAAAATGAGGAAACAATGATTTCTGAAACTAGCAGGGTTTGAAAAAAACCCCATTTTTTAGCCATTAAAGAATTACTTCAGTAAGGTCCAGTACTATTTGTTTGCTGCATACCATTTCAGATTTTAGTATTTTTAATTTCCATGTCATTCTTGGCTTACTGTAAGAACTTCAGCTAAGTAGCTGCAGGAAGGAGCTGGCAGTTTCCAAAAATGTGAATAACCATGTTGTCTCCTGAGAGTCTTCTTGTCCTGTAACAGAATAACCATCAGGGAAAATATTGTCTTTCCTGTATTTCACACTTTTGGAGTGAGGGGAATAGGATTTCTTTGTGCTGCTTAAAAATGTTGGTCAAATCTGATAGTTTATATATGCGATACTCTTCTGTTGACATAAAAATCCACCAATTTTTATAAATAGCTTTGATTCCCAAGTTAGTTATGAGAACTTCTTAGCTAAAGGTGAAATGGAAACTAGTCTATTTTGAAAACTAATATAGCATTAAATTTCGAAGCACTGTGCAAATGTTACGATTTTTTTTCCATATTTAGAAACTGCAAGTCACAACCTGTCGATGTTGACTGTGAATTTGTAAAAAAATGTGAGAACACATCTGTTCTTTCTACCTATAGAACTAGATTTTAAAGGTAGTGCTGTATTTAATGTGGTGCTACATATGGCACATGTATTACATCAGAGTAATCACTAGTGACCTAATATTATTAAAAAAAGTTTTCATTTATCAGCCTGTTAAAAAGCTGAGTCTGTGTAATTTGATGTTCCTTCTGACACAGGAAAACAAGACAAGTCAGCCATACAGAGCTCCAATCCTGACTCAGCAACCGAATTCCAGAATCTTGTGCAGCCTACATTCCAGTAAAATGCTGAAATAGGAATAATGTATAAGCAAGGCATAGCTTTTTAGATGAAGGTTGATTTTACTGTTGAAGGAAGATTCTGGAGAGCATCAGCTAACAGTGAAGGGAAAGGCATGTACTGAATGATTTCAGCAACATTCATGAGTTTCCTGGAGTTTATATTTTTGTGTTTCTGTATCTGGAAAGAATGAAGCAACTTTCATGTATGTAAGCAGGATAGGGCATTAGAGGTGCAAAGAATACTGAGTGTTTTAATAGTTTTGACACATTTTACCTTAGCTTTGAGTATGGCTTACTTATATATTCCTTTTTAGTCAAAATATACTTTGTATTCCCACTTGTGACACTACCTGAAAATCACCATGCCCTAAGTAGTGTCATTGTGTATTAAACTGTCTGATTAAATTTATGTATTCTGCAGAAGTCTTTTCCCCAATGTTTTAATAACTAAATATATCACTGTCACTTAATCTAGCAGGCTTTCTTTTTCTTGCACAAAACATTAAGGTTTTGGATCTTAAATCATTTAGAGTAGCATTGTCAGATTGTTGAAATAGCAAAAAAACTGCTGTCATAGTGCAACATTTGGCTAAAGCTGTCAGCTTTAATCAGAAAACTCTTTTATTTGTTGTAGTCAAATAAACACATGAACAAAAGTCATTCAGTAAAAGTTTATGGAAGTGCTTTTGGTAGAAGCTTGAATAGAAATAAGGTTCCAAGTCTAATATGTTTATTGGAATGGATCACACTGGCATGGCACTGCTATACAGTTCTGATAGCAAGGCAGCTGACTATAGAGGAGCTTTACATTGGATCAGATAGCTTTTTTTAATCATCTATGATTACCTAAGGTATTTAATGTATTTTCTATTTCCTCCTTATTTTTCTTTTTTTCTTTCTTTTTGGTTTTGTGAGGTTGCTGCTGAAAACATGAGCTGCTGCTGGGATTTGAAACATGTACCCTTTAAATCCTCCTTTTCTTGTTCACTTTGTGGTGTCTGAGGAACTTTATACCAAAGTGAAAATACAGTTAAAATTACTTTCTGTGCTAGAGTGTCAGGAGTGATGCCAGGGAAGTTTGTAATGTCTCTTTTGCTGCCAGAAACCTACCTATTGATTGATCCACCTATTTGACCCTTAAGTAAGATGTTGGTCCAGCCAAAACAGAAAATATTTACAAGGAGAGTTTCTAAAAAGTGCAGCTGTAACTCAATGTGAAGGCAGCTCCAAGAAAATAATGTTTTATCACTGCTGATCTGATGTGTGATTTCTTTCCTACCTTAGTTAAGCTTACCAGAAAGGAGTCAGTCTTTAGTGTATTCAAAGAAGAATGATTCTTTTGCTTTATTCAGTTTGAGTCTTCCTCCTTAAGCCTTGCCAAAAATAGCATTCAGTTACAGTGGCATCAAGAGTGAGAATATTTTAGCAGAATTAAAAAGAAAAAAAGCTTTCTGGCATTTGTTGTAAATATAAATTCTATGGGTAGGAGAACTGAATTGGGAAACTTTTTAAAGGCAGTTTTTACAGTTTGTTCAGGATTTTTGTTTCTTCAGTGTCTTGAGACTTTAGGGTGAAATTTCACATCATATACTCTTAAAATAGAGCATGTGATAAGAATCTGCTTAACTTTCTGTTTATTGCTCTGTCCCCATAGGAAACCATGATAATTTCAGGATTTAAGGTGATAAAATTGCCTACAGTGACAGAGGATTGTAGACATGGTTGTCACCTGGAAGCATCTGAAGAAGCTGGTTCGGCCATTTACGTATGTGGTTGCCCAATGTTTTTTACTTTTTTTTTTCAAAATACTTGCATTAACATTTTGCTTTATAATAGAAAAAAACCAATAAAATCTATTAGAAACTAAAATGCTACAGATTATTTTGCCTTGTTCATCAGGAAACAAGACACATTTGTCTGTGTGTGCACATGCAATTTTATAATAACCCTAACCAAATTATTTCCCAGGTAGATTTCTACTTGTTGAATGCAGGAATTTGACTTTAGTTGTCTTTAGATAGATTGCTAGAGCTGTTTAAATCACTCTTATGCATAACACATTTCAGTAATACAGACAAGGTAGAGGGTGCAAGAGTGATTTCAGGTCTATAATTTTTAGTTTTCTCTGGTCTGTGGGTTTGTACTGCTTCAAGTCACATCATTAGTCTTTGCCTTTCAAATAGATGGAATGCTATATTCTAAACTTTATAATAAAGAGAATCGTACCCTTTCTCCATGAGTAAAATATTTGTTCCTTAGTACTCAAATCATTGCTGTTTATTTTTATCTGTACAGTTATCTAATTAAATTCTAAATTTAAGATTTTTTTTTTTTGCATCAGAAAGGCATTTGTGTTTTGAGAAACAAAATTATTTAAAATGATAGTGTAGACTGTTTCATCACATTCATTATCTGTTGATAATGGTGATATATAGGTCAAAGGAGTATGTTTCATTGAAAATCATAGCAAAACTGTGCCCTGAGTCTGAACAGGGGCGTCTAAACTAAAAGTGCCTAAATTTTAGGAATTGCATGAGGCCTTCAATTGAGCAAGACCTCATAACATACAGTCTAATCCCAAAAACACTGTGCAGCTCACTGAATGCCTAGGTTGTGCTGGGGAGGTGTTTATCTCATCATTGACCACAGAATGGAGCTTGTGGCACTTCATTCACCGACACACTCACTGGCTGCTTAACATTAATACAAGTGAGCAGACTTTTCGTGTGCTTCACTTGCACAATTGTAACTTTTCACTCAGCTGTTTAAAAGTAAAATTAGCGTCAGGAATGCATCTGAGGTGGGGAGCACAAGCAGATCCCTGTCAGGAGTGTGCAGTGCTGAGGCAGTGCACAGCTGTGGCGCGGGGCAGACAGGCTGGGCTGTGGCATCCAGATGATGGCTGAGCCCTGTGTTCCTCACAGGGAGTGGTGTGTGTTGGCTCTTCATCAAAGCACCACAGTCAGCTTTTTAAGAAAACACCTTATGCTGAAGGCAAGTCTGACTTATAAGTAAGGCTCAAGAAGCTTAGGAACTATCTTCAAATAAAATTTGTCCCATTCTGGTGAGCTTGCCCTGACTTTATTTTTTTCCCCAAAGGAAAGTAACAAGGCACTGACAATAGATCTGCTCTAAGCATTGACACATACAAAACCTAAATCCCTTTAAGTTCTATGTTAAGCAAGTGCAGTTTTAAATTTGTGGCCTCTAGCTTTCAAATACTACTCTAATAATGTGATCTAATATATTCAACTAAGTGACTTTAGAAAATGTGTGTATTATTTTGAAGAAGCTTTTGTCTGAGTGTAATTGCAGTAAATATTGCTTTGTTTTCTTCTGTAGGCTAAACTTTTACTAGATTTAGAGGCGATTTATATAGCAAAAATGTCTATAGGGCTGGTTTGTATTTCCTTATAGCATGATACTTGCTTTAAACTTATCAAATGTTCTTATATTTGCAGTACCTTCAGTTTTGTAATCAGAAAGTTTTTTTTTTTCTCCACAGATTTACACTAAACCAAGACCAACTGCTGCTTCAGAAACTGCATGTGTGGTAAGTTTGTATTTGAGATGTTTTTAAAGCACATGAGATTAACTGCATGTAAATAAGACTGTGTGGAATTTGTTTTCATTCCTGTTTAATTTACGTCCATACTCTTATCCCAGCAGTCATGCTTTTACTCTTGCAAATAATATACCTGGAATAAAATAAAATACGACATAAAATATGAAAAAAGAACTATGTTTTCTATACTTGTAGTATAGTTCCTATCTCTGTCTCCAGACTTCATGTTGGTTTAGGAAATTCAAACTAGAAAGGTAACTAATAAGATTGTATGCTTGTGCTGTAAAAAAACCAGAAATATGAAAGTTCCTTTGATTTAAAATCAGACTTCAGACCTTAACATTTATTTTTATTACTGTTTGAAACAAGCCTTTATCTGTCTAAATTAAAATTCTACAGGAAATAATTAAAGGCATTAAATTAAATTAAACGCATAGGAAATGCCTTTATAAAATTTTAATGTTCTTTATCATGATGTTAAAGATTCAGTACTGGTGGTGATAGAGTTTGTTTTCATATTATTTTTATTCAGAGTTTCATTTTTTCCCCCAGTATAATACTTGAAAACCACAGTTATTAATGAGTTTGACAGAACTCTATTCTTTAAGAGTTTAATCAGCATATATTACAAGCTTAAGATGAGAGGAGAATAGTCTTTAAACTGTAGAAAGTAGTCCTTAATTTCTTCAGTCCTCCAGCAATTGTGGTATTTTAATTGGAATATGTGCCCCGTGGCCATGAGAGGTAACCTCCCCCCTCGCCAGCCCAAGACAGTGATACTGTGCAGTGACACAGCCAAGCAGAAATACAAAGCTATTTATGTATTTGCTTTAAAAAGGCCTCTGGATGGACATGTGAAGATGGATCAGTAAAAAATAGTCTTTCATTGTTCTTTATTATAAGGACTTCTACTCACCTGGTTCATGTACTGAAACTTACTTGAACTAAATAGTTGGCTTATTGTAAGGAAGATGCAATTACGGTAAGAAGTTAGATGTCTTGTATGCTTTCTGAGTCTAAAGTGAATATAATATAAAGAAATAAATAATCTGTATTTCTTTTTTCAAGGTGAAACAAACATGTCTGAGGTCGAATGAAGTTAAAAGACAAAATTCTGTATGAATGTTTGAATAATTGGTTCTTCTGTTCCCTCATTTTATCATGCCTTTTCAGTCTGTTGCTCCAACATATGTGTATACTCCCCTGAATCATCTTAAAGATGGAACTACAGTGAATTTGTATGGTGTTGTGAAATTCTTCAAGCCTCCATATGTTAGCAAAGGAACTGGTATGTACTATATTCAAGAGATTTAAAATCTCCTCCAGACAAAACTGTTCTTACTGTGTTTGTTAAAAATCACCCAGAACAACAAATACACATGATCCTTTGACCCTAGCTTTGACCAGCTAATATCAAGGAAACAGAACAAAAAATAAGTAAGGGATATCAGTCAGTTTAGACAAACTGGTGGAAATAGCAAATGAAGAAAGTATTTATCAAGCTAATGCTATCAGTGCAAAATGGGGAAAAGGAACTGTACAAAAAAAACCCCAAAAGCTCTGCACCTGTCCTTGTGGGAAAAGATTATTGTGTAGCCATGTACAATTTTTCCTTGAGATTTTGACAAGAAGTGTTACGATGTGCTATAAATGTGGTACTTGCATATTTGTTATTTGTAGAAGTTGTGCAACAACTGAATAAATTTTTCTCTCTATGAGGTGAACCCTTAATGACTGTGCTAGTTTTGCTCTAAGATTGTGCCGTTTCACTAAGTTCAGTAAGTGCACAGCTAGGTGATACCACTACTGAATTTGATTAAGTGATAGAATTTCAGAATAGTTTCAGAATTAATCAAAGCATTTTCTGCTTTTACAAAGTACCTGTGCATTTTAAAGTTGGGGTTTTTTTTCCCTCCGAAATTTATTTTCAATCAAACAAAAAAGAATAATATGTAATGGTGATTTTTGATTTTTACGGTCTTAATTGCACATGCAGGTCTCTTACATAATTGCATTAGCCATGATTTTGGCTTCTAAATACAGAAAATTTAGAACAGAGCATTAAACCAGAACCAATTATGAAGACCAAGCAATCTTCAGCTTTAGTTTGAATCAGTTTACTGTGTGAGTAGGAAGAGCATCTGGGAGATCCGTGCAAATGTGTGAGGCTTCAGTATGTTCAGCTGAACTATATTGATATACTCTGTACTGTGGGCATGCTTAATTACTTCTGTGCAGTTCATGTACTATTCATCTAGCTGAACAGACGTACTGGCATGAAAGACCCTGTTGATGGGAAGTACTTGCTATCACTTGTAGGTAAAGTGTGGCTTCACTGTAGTTGGAGCTGAAGTGTGGTCCAGCACTTGCAGACAGAGAAGACAGGACCTGCATGGGCTGGTCATTGTGCAGCGCGTGTCAGCTGCGCTGGAGGCAGCCACCGGCACAGCCGGCGGCCACAGCTAAGTTATGCAGAGCAGCATAGGATTTTTCAAGGATATATTGGATTAACTATAGCCACAGGCTAGTGAATAGCTTTTGGGAATTCAACAGCATTTTTGCATAGTGTTGACTCTATCAACAGAAGGAACAATGCATGGGCAGCACTAGGACCCAGTGGTGTCTGCAGGACTGCAGTTCTGTGCTTTCCATACAGTTAGATGTCGAGATGTGTTCCCACTGCAGTTGGCTTGTCTTCCTTCTACAAAACCTTGCTTACTCAATGTTGAGAAGGTCGTAGAGTTTCCTAAAATAGCTCTGAAACATAAAAAAACCCCAAGCCTGAAGAATATGGGGTAATCAAATTTAAACATTAACATTTAAAAATAGATGTAGCCATTAAGTCGGGAGCCAATAATGGTCCATCTGTTTTTATAGCCAATGTGTGTTTGTTTTTTTCCTCATTAGACTAAAGTAAACTGAATATTATCATATTCTATGTAGACATTAAAGTTAAAAATTTCAATTTTTTAAGATTAATTACTGTTTTGATTGGTTTATATAGAAAAAAGTAAATGGTAGTCGTTAGAAAGGTGTAGAAAAGTTTTATGTCACAGTTCAGAAAATAATTGGTGTTTAATAATACTGTGGCCCAGTGAAAACAGAGAAATACGTATTACAATTGCTTTACGTTATGAAAGTTATAACACAACAGATATTTGATGTGTAGATGAAGAATAATGGTAAGTGAAAGTGCCTCCAGGAACTCAATGTGTTTAGACTGGGAAGGGAAAACACAAAATTTGTTCTGACATCTAAATAGAAATGCAAATATTCATAAGATACTAAATTAAGTGTGTGCATGTTGGCTGTGAGTATAGCAAATGAAGTTGTACTGCTAGCTTAGAAGCAATAGAAATTAAAATCATTCTGCCCCTAGAGCAGGATGCTTGTGGAACTGTCATATGATTTAGCTACAGTTAAATATTAATGTAAATACAGTGATAACAAATAGTCTCTATGCTTTTTCAGACAGAAGGACCAAATCTAAAAGTTTATAAAACAATATTTGTGTGTGAGATCTTAGCACTGATACTTCTTCCTGCTTGATGTGCCCTGAATCTGTAAAATACTTCATTGTAAATCTGCAAGTATAATCTAGACCTGTAGAGAACAGGGATCAGTTATCTTGTGTATAATGTAAAAGACTGATAAATCCTTTTTGCACAGGCTGCAAGACAACATCTGTCTGTCACTGTAGAGAGCTTCTCAAAATCTTAATTTTGTGGTGGTATCTGGTAACTGCTTCAGCTGTAATAATCAAGGATATTGCCAGTGGTGAACAGAGATTCTTTCCTCTTGAAAAATACTGTAGATTTAAGACTCAGATTTAAAAGCAAATAAAACAAACCCCACAAAATCTTTTAAAGGTTTTGTTTTCTTTGTTCACATTGCTGACAACAATAAGAGTAAGAAGGGAAGTAATCAAATGTAGAAAGTACTACTTTTATTTTTGAACAAATCATGAAAGGGCAGCTCTTAAAGGAGATTTGTCATTTGTCCAGCCACTTTAAAAAGACTTTGGGGAACTGAGAACTTGGAACATCTTAATCAGACAGGCACTGATTGCTGGAAGTAATTAGGGCAGCCATTCTTTCCAGATATGTATAAACAGTGAAGTAAAATGCACCAGCTTTCAGAGTAGCATGTCTCTGAAGGAGCTAGGAGAGATTTTTTTCATTTGAGTTATTTGTCAAGTTAATCACTTCAATTTCATAAGTAGTAGACATTTAATAGGGAATATGATTATTTATTTAACAGCTAGTCCTTGCCTAAATGTCATTAATAACTTCCTAATATATATTCTTGTATATTTTCAGTTGGTATTATTAAGATAACCCAAAACAACCATATCAGTGGAGGACAGGGACACAATTTGATGTTTCTTATTTATGAAGATAGTTGTAATTCACTTGCTACTTTATAATGAAAATCACTAAAGCAGTTTTAATTAATGTGGAGGTTTGAGTAAAAATGTTCACTAAATATTCAAATATTTCAATGGGTTTTTTTATTTTATTTGCACAATCCAGAGTGATGTCAGCTTGAGAGAGTGCAAAATGGTCACGGATTGGTTTGCATTGTTGTTAGCGTTTGAGATTACAGCAGCAGGAAACCACCTCCAAAACAGAAAGCAGCTCTCACCAGCCCTTCCCCCACTCTGGTCCGGAAAGAAATTTCTTGGAAGAAAGTGAAAAAAACCCTGTTTATTCACACACAATATACATGCAGACACAGCAAAGAAAAAAACAAATTAATAATATCAGATAATAAATCCCCAAAAAGGGAAAACCTCAGTAGAAAAGTCCCAGAGAATCCCTTTTGTCTGGTAGCCTCTGGAAGCAGGGGGGTCCCGGGACAGGCTGTATCAGGCCTCCCTAGGCCCGGGAGGGGGAATGGCTCTCTGATGTTGATCCCCTCCTCAGTTCCAGGTGATGGCACAGGTCCAAAGAAACAAAAAGGCAAAAAAAGGAAGGGAAAAAAACTGGCTAAAAAGGCAAGGGGAAGTTAAAAAACAGAGGGAAAAAAAAACCTCTCTCCTTCTCTCTACCGTGCCAGCCTTGCCCACTGCAGCTGGGAAGAAGGGCAGATCCCAGGGGAGTCACCTTATTTATGTACAGTCTGTTGGGAGGAAACCTGCTGTCCTCCAGGCAGGAACATAACCCTGCACTGGAAGATCCACTGATGATAGGGATACAGGACCGTGGGGATATGATACAGTCACCCCAGGACAATTGTCAAGGCATGAAATGACTCTTGTCAGAAAATTCTGTGGTTGCATTAGATCTGGCACAATCCTGCACTAATACATTCACTGTCTGATGTAGGTTTGAGCTGATGCCCACTGGAACTATGGAAAGTGGGGCCCCTGTACTTAATCCAGATGGGTTTTTATTCACTATATAGATACGCCCTGAGGTATAAGATGCTGCTCCTTACATATATTGAGGCTTAAGGCTGAAATTTTGCACTGTGTTCCCACTGAAAGTGGGTACCACTGGAGTGGTATGTAATTTAGTCTTGTCTGTTTATATAAGCTATAATTAAAAGTTCATAATTTTTATTACCATTATTGCATTAGGTGATTGTTAAAACGGTGATGAATGAAATGAGTTTTTAGTATGTTCATAAATCATTTTTTCCAGAGAAAGTTGTTTTAGCTAAACATGCTTTTGCTTGGGGCATATAGTTTGAAATGTCTATACATGAGAACTTTGAGTTCTGAAAAGTCTCTAAGGAAATACTTCAGGTCTTGCTTAGTACAAGAGACAAATGGGATTTTGTCTGCAAGAAGATCTGGTGGAAGTGTTCAAAACTATATTGTAACTTTCCTTCCCCAATAGTTTAAGAGTCTTAAGATACTTTAAATTTTTAACTAAGATATTCTTCTCTCTCCCCTCCCTTAATTCCAAGGACATCTCAAGTATTTAGCCTTGAGATTTAAAAAGAAAAAGTTGAAATAAAGTAAATAGAAGAAAAAAGAACCTCTGTCTTTGTAGTGTCCAATTACACAGATTGTGGTTGACCATGAAAGTTTTAGGACATTACAATGTGACATTACTGCTTCCTCAACTCTTTTTTTTTCATGTAGATATTGGTCGGTGTTGTCCATATAGCAGGGAAGAATACAAGAAGAATCTTAGCTGCTGGTTAACGATGTCATAGAATTAATGTTCTATTTTCCTGGGGAAACCTCCCCCTAGCATTTTATTGTAGATATATGCCGTACATTTATATGTCACATGTTGCAGTAAAATCTCATTTTATCCTACATAGACGTGCATGTAGATTGTAGCTATTTTATTTTTATGAAATATTTCTTAGAATCAAAATTAATAAAGAATAGTAATTTCAGAAAAGACACTTCTAAAAAGCTTGATCACTTCCAGGTCAATAGTTCTACATGCCCAAAATGCAGTTTAAGAATCATAAATCAGATTCTTAAAGTATTTTGAAGCCCTAAGTTTTATTCTTACTTTCAGTTTTTATTTGCTCTTGAGCCGAGTTCATCAACATTTTTAGCCCAGACTTTGTTTAAAACTGTGAAGCTGAAAGAAATAGACTTTAAACTATACAATTTGGTCAACTTGAATTACAATAGTCAGTTTTTAGTAAGTAGTAGCAAACCAACTTTAGAGTGCAAAGCAAACCTATCACAGAATGTTGTGGTATCCATTTGTGAGGAAGCAGACTCAGTTACATCTGCAATAGTTTTCCATCAAAGTATTGTGTTCCATTTTGGTTTCTTTTTACCAATCAAAATATTGAGGATTTATTTAAATTTTGCAGAACAGAATGAAAACTCTTGCAGAGGTAAAGATAGTGATTTCATTTCTGGACCCCTAGAGATTAGAATAACGTTATTTTTCCTTCTGTACGCAGTGGTTTATATGCATTTCTTTTTTAAATAACCACTGTTTCTTATCTTAAAATATAGAAGATAAAGATAAAAAATGTTTAAAGGAAATGAAAAAAATAGCAAATAGTTGAATAAATAGTTAATAGAAATCTCAAGACAGCTACTTTGATCTGCAATTTACAAATCATGGCATTGAAGCATCTGTTTAGCCAGATGCTTCTGGTAGTTACTGAATTCTTTGTATCTCTAAAGTGTATCACCATGTTAGAAGTAACAAGGTCTAGTAAAACAGTTTGATTCTTTAGAGGTTTTGTTTTGGGTTTCTGCAGTGTGTGTTTGTGTGTACATACATATACACATGCATAACAGTGTGTGTACATTTGTATTATTTTTCTTTCTGTCATGTTGAAACATAAATGGTAAATTAGCTGATTCATCTGCTTGGTCTTAGAACAGACACTTGTGTATTGAGTGGCCTCAGTAATTCTTGAAAACAGTATTAATGTGTAATTTATTTTTGAAGAGAGAATAATTTGCTACAATAATCTGTTTCTTTTGTGCGTGTATTAAAATAAAAGAAACAGAAGGCAATCTTTAATTAGATTCCCTAACTGCTAACAACATTGCCAAAAACCTTTTTATCTCTTTGCAGGGGGAAGTTACTGATTCAGGATAGTGGGTTTTCCACCTAAATATTATGAGGAATAAATATGTGATTGCCCAAAAGGGGATGTGTAATTAGATAGATGCTTTCAACCTTAAAAATTTATGCAAGCATATTTGTTAGAAACTGCTGAAGTCCTCAGTAAAATTAAAATAAATGTTTAGTCAGTAAATACCAAACAACTTGTTAGTCCTACAATATCAATAACTCCTAATCTGAAAGCTTTTGTAGCAATTCTGGTTTTCTTAGGTTGACTGAAAAATAAATTTGTATGTGAAGCTGTGGGGCATGGGTGTTATTTGTTTGTTTTTTAGCTATCTGTACACTGTGAAGAAATCCTGACTTTCTGCTCGTGCCACTGACCAGTGTAACAGTCCATAAAAGAATGGAAATTCTATGGCATTATAAAAGGAAATATGTAGCCTGTACAATGAACCTAGGCTGTCATGATAGTGGAAGAAACTTTAAATTTTCAGTGACTGTTACAGGCTTACAAGAGATTTGTATTTCAAACTATTTAAAGTTAGGACCTAGAAGCTTGGCAATCAGCGTTCTCCATGCAGATAGAGTAACCTACTGATCACCAGATAGTTGGAGGTTTTCAATGAAATGAAATAAAGAAATAATTAACAAGTTGCAGCAATTGTATTTTTAAAGAACAACGAGTAGTCTGAAAGAATATAGAAAGCATGTAAGACAGATCCATCACTCTCTACTTTCATTTAAGTTAAACATAAGTTATCTCTCCTTGTTTTCATAAACACCAATTCTGGGCTGTTACAAGCACCCTTACAGATAGCTGTTCATGGCAGGTGGTGCCTCACATGTTGTTAGGCCTGAGTGAGAATACTGCTTCATAATAAAGTATATTAAAAAAAAAGGTAGGTGCAGTTTGAAGTTCTGGGTAGTGTCGGTCAAAAAATCAATGCTTTTAGTAAGACAATCTAGTGTGAAAGTGAAAAGCTTTCTTCTACAGCATATAAATTTGCTGAACTGTGCACCCATTGTGTTGTATTTTTAAGACAGATCATTACAACTAAAATCTACTAGTGGTAAAAATTCTCTTTTAAAGAAAAATTAATCAGTGGAGTAAATTTCTCTAGTAAAGGAAAATTGACTCCAGTATGTAAGCTTCCATTGTTTATTTATTAGCTTGGTAATGAAGGGATTTGGCTTTGTTGGAAAGTATATTGAGAAAAATCAAAAGTGTGACCAATGACATCTATTATATTGTCTTCCTTAACAATGGGACATTGTTTAAATTCAGCAGTTCTGTTTAGAGTTTGACTCATTATTTTTTTATAAAAATGAATTCAATCACTGATCTATAATGCTACTGATGAAAATGGAGAACAATTTTCACATTTCAGCTGGAAAAGAAAAGACAGGTGGCGTTTTATTTTTAACTGTCAAAAAGGACTTTGCTGGATGAGGATTTAATTTAAAAAATCGGTCTTTGTGCTTTGTTCTCAAATACTTCTGTTGTAATTAGGTTTATTGTAGAAGTGATGTTTTGAGGTATTACTGAGGAATGGAAGACTAAAGTCACAGAGACAGAAAACCTATATTATGTAGGAAGTTTTCCCTGGCTATATAAAGCAAGTGTAATATTTTATACCACTTTGACTAGGATGATTATCAGTCTTACATGATTATGCTAATTACACAGAAAATTGAAGAAGTGTGTTAACTTCTACCATTAAATAGGCAGCTGCACGTGTATGAAGCTGACTAGGTTGTATAATCACATCATCAAAGAGTAATGGCAATTTTAATGTGGAATGCTTTTGCTATTTCCTCTTGATTCTGATGTTGGATTATATCACTGCACTGTAGCATGTTATTCTGTATCCCCAAAGGATTGTAAATCTATGAACCATATGGGTTTTTCTTCTTAATTGCTCATTTTGCTTGTATTTGCAGATGATCTGTTAAGTTAACCTCTAGGATTCATACCCCAAAAAATGCAACAGTCAGTCTTTGAATTACAGTAGTAAATACTTCCAGTTTTTTCAGCCAGTGACTGGACTTCATTCATGGCATTCCTAGCACAGAATGTCAAAATAGGCTCTATTTGGACTGTGTGCCTTTGGTGGGAGTGTGCAAAAGAGTGATCTCAGCAACTTCTGAATGCAAAAGATGATAAGTTATCATTATTGAGTCTGTGCAATAATCTTGTGAAGGAAGAAGAGTAGTAGTTTTATAGAAATACAGAAGGTTTTTAAATCTGTAAGGAAAAGTTTTATGTCTTGGTAAGCCTTCAGTGGATTTCTTTCAACACTTCATTCACTCAAATCATTAGGGAATTTAAGCTTCTAAGTTTAAATGATAGTAAAATATTTATACCTTTTATATAAGGCAAATCTGTCAGTTTTAGTAGACTGATAGCATTCTCTTTCAAAGCTGTCTGGCAACAACTTAAGTGTCTGCATCTTTATAACATGCATGATGGAGATTTTATTGACTTTGTTTTAGAGCTATGACGCCTTTGTTCAGTTCCCAGATATGTAAACTCTGGTTTAGTGTCGTTATCAGTAGTTGCCTCATAGAATTATAGCTAAGGGAATTTGGGGGTTTTGATAATGTAGATTTTTTTTCTCTTCTATTTGGGTTTTTCTTTTTAAAAGATGAAAAGGTGTCTGTCAGGGCAAAACAGATTTGATTTGGGGAATTTAATTCATTGCCAGTTAACATAAGCATTTAATAACCTATTCAGATATTGAGAAATAAAGAAAAGAAACATTTGAACGTTTAGGGAAAACGCCTTTCATCCACTTTTTCCAGGCTCAGCTTCACTCTAGACACCCCTCCTTCCTCCTTCCTAGTCTGTTTTCCTCTAGTTATGGCTCTTGGAGGGAAGGAACAGCAGATTTGGGTCTGGATGTAGTGTTTGTTTTTGCTGCTACTTTGTTTCTCAAGCAGATTACCAGCTACCATGTTGCAAAACAGCAAAAGTGCATTTACTCTGTTTTACATGTGTAGGATATCAGAGCGCACGTTTCTGTAAGCTGAAATGGAAAATACAGGTTTCATTTACGTCATCTGCAAATATTGCTCTATTCTGGGCTGGTCTGCATTGTCATGTTTGTATCTTCTTTTGATTTTACTTTGTAGATCATTAAATAGAAGTGAAATTCTATGAAGTTTAACTTCAAAAGGGCATGTTTCATATTTCTACTCTGCTTTTTATGTACGACTGTGTGACTATTCTTGCAGTGTATATATATATCTTGCATATTTTGTTGAAGTAAAAGATAACTAGAAGGATATGTAATTTATGTTTTAATTTACTTTTAGAACTTGCAGAACTCATTACCTTTTCAGAAGGCAGTGCAAAATAAATCTTAGAAAATGATTTTATAAAACTGTACATATGCTCCTCATTTTATAGAGCAAGTAATTGAAACTTGAAAGAATAGCATGCCTGTTGCAGACAGAAGAAAAAGGTTTGTGTGTTCTTGCTCACAGACCTGTGCTTAATCACACATTTCATTTTCAGTTATTTGGGCTAATTATCAGCAAGATGGGCCACACTTCAGTTGTTATGATACTGTAAAAAAATTAACTTTGAACACGGCTCGTAGCAGAAAAAGATTGGTCATATGGGTGTTCCTCCCAGATTTAATATCTGTGTTTATAATTCCATAATGCCTATTATTCATTCAGACACTCTTATATTTTACAGATTATTGCTCAGTTGTAACACTTGTGGACCCATCAAACATGAAGTTAACATGCACTCTTTTTAATGGAAATCCAGATTCCCTACCAAAAATTTACAAAGTTGGAGATATTGTTCGATTTCATAGAATAAAGGTATGTACTAGGATGTGGGGGATTATTTATGTGCTTGCTTTTCTGCATTGAAAGGACCATAGGAATAATTCAGCCCTACATGTACTGAAATTAACACTTGGAGATATTAGATAAAGCAGCTTATTGATAAAAGAGCTGTGGTTATGCTATGGACTAAAATGAAAGTAAACTATGACATTTTTTCAACATCAACAATATTTATTAAACTACTTGCCCAAAAGTCATGTGGTGATACTTCTAGATGAATAGAGTTTAACTTACATAAATCTGTACAATTTATTCCTCTTCAAACTGATAGGATTGAGGAGTTTCTTTAGGTCTTCTATTGAGAAGCAGTTTAGGTCAGCTGGGAGAGTAACTCCAGTAAAGGGAATCTGTATTGGCTTGTTAGTGTGGAGTGTGCTCAAGCTGCTGCTGCAGTGGTTTCCTGCCTTACTCCCTATTCATCTCTGTCAAAGGGCGTGCAGGAAACTCTTCATAGCTTTGGTACTGCTTCTGCTGGATGTTTTTCTTACACATGCTGCAACTGTATAGAGAAGAGGAACCACCCTACAGGGACTGAATGGAAGTCTTGTAATGCTGGCTTGTACTTAGAAAGGTTCATAGTAGGACCAAAGATGTGACTTTACCACGTTGCATATTAATTTGCAAAATAACCATACATAATTATATAGTTACTTTTTATGTAAAATAATTATAGCAGAAATTAATAAATGTCATGAAAGAGGCTAGTGCAAAAAAAATACCAGTTTGCATATTTGAACACTCTTGAGAGATCTAGGAAATTTAGGATTGTACAAAAGGATGATAAAAAGGGATAAATATCTACAGTACTAAGCATGTACATTTTGATATGGTGTAGCAAGAGAACAAGGAAGAAACCTCCATGACAATAAATGTAAAAAGTGGTAAGATTTATCCAGTATTTGTGTTTTGTACTGCTGAGATTGTTAAGAAAGAACTTCTTAAGGTTCAGATTCATCTATATTATGTGTTTACACATGTTTGAGAGATAAATTAGCTAACCTATTCTGGGTTAATATAAGGTTTCTCTAAGGTTATTTATATATATAATGAGTGGAATGAAACTGTATATATATTTTGAAGCTTGTGTTGCTGATCAGTACTTGAGATGTGTTATTAGTCTTGGAAGTTCATTAATTTAATTTCAGATGAGAAAGTCTTCGGCTAAATTTTAATACTTTCTCTGAATCCATCAGGGTGAGTGTTAAACAGATACACTCAATTTTGAAATTCAGTAGAGATAAAAACTTGTTTATTGCTTCTGAAATCAGAGTATATATTTTAAAACACATGTATAAAAGGAGAAAGTAGAAAGGAGCTGGTCAAAAGAAAAGAATTAAAAAGTTGCATGCTATTGTAAATCAATATTGGATTTTTAAGCACACATTAAGAAAACAGACAAGACCACTGTCCCCTCTTGCACCTCTTTTATGCAAACATAATATTGTCTCACTTCCACTATGTATTTTTATCACAAACTTATTAAGGAAACCTACTGATATAGTGCAGGTAAGGGACCTCACCGTTCTTCTGATTTGGCATCAAGTTTTTGAGGAGATCGTTCTAGAATCCGTGTCAATTGGAATTTCATCGTTCTCCAAGGTGATGTTCCCGTATTTAAAGATGGGCTCTGTTAATTCACTTCCCATATACAGTTTTATTTTTCATCACAATTGAGCTGTTCTAAGTGGTTTCCTGTCCTAACACACGTCCAGCTGCTCATAGTCCATGTATCTTCAGAGGCATAAACTGAGAGCTTGTTTAATTTTAATTGTTTTCTCTAGTTAGAATGATCTGGAGTCACTAAGTTGTCTTTTTCTGGATGGGAATGTTCTGAGTACCCCCCCCCACTCCCCAGACTGCGAAACACGTACTTTGGAACTTTTCATATCTGATCTGAGCAGGTTGAAATCTGACACAAAAGCCTGTTGTCAGTGTCTGGGAATGAACTGGGAGTGGGAGGACCTCTTTCTCTTTCAGCCGCAACCAGCATAGCAGGTATGATGGCTGTGCAACACAGTTTTCAATTAAAAAAAAAGAAATCTACTCTAATTAGATTTCTAATTACACTTCCTGCAGTTTGTCCTTCACTCTTTTCTGCTTTTGTCTTCAGGCCTTAATCACCTTCTTTTAGCTTGCTGAATGGAAAGCAGTCAAGGGGAGCAGAGGCCACAGTCTGTCAAAGCTGGGCTTACTAATAGGGACAGATAGATACACACGGTCCTTAGAGCATGTTTTCACATTCTACCTGCCCCAGATATGCCTTTGAGGGACTTCCATGAAGTGACATTGATAGCAAACACATTTTAAAAATTACTGGTCCCAGTTACACTATCAGCTACTAATTGATATCTTCTCCTTGTAGTAGCAGAGGCTTTGGCAAGATCTGATGGTCAGAGCGAATAAGAATTTAATGAAGGGGATTCTGTTGTAATTACTCTGGGTAGAGAGTAATTTAATTTGCTTAATATTTGTTTCAGACAAGGAAAATTTTAGGTGTCTAAATAACAGAACTGAAAAATTATCTGGTTTTAGTTACATTCCTGTTAATATTTCTTGAAGTGCATCTTTATGCACTTCATCTTATGATGATTTCTCATGAATTATAGAATTTAGTGATTTAATATTGTACCTGAGCATTCAGCCACAGTCAGTGCTCTGCAGAGATTGCAGGGGGTGAGCCCATCATCTCCCAGTATAAGAGCCAGGCCTGTGATCTATTTGTATAGTCTCCTGTCTTCATGACAAAGGAGGACTTTTCTTAGGTGAATTTTTCTTGCAACTTCTCTTTTATGGTTCACTGTGAATGCTCTTAGTATCTTAGAATTAAAGAAGGAGAAGAGGCAACCTGCTGGTACTGGCTAAACCTGCAGTATTTTATGCTTGTTTGACTTATGAGTTTTGGCTGGTATTCTGCCTTATATGGCTTCTTTGGCATAATGCAATCTCTGTAACAATTACAAAGCCTTAATTCTCTAGCTTTTTGTCATAATAATCTTGATACTGTTCTCCTCACTTTCTTGGCTTAACTTCTTCTGTACATAGGCTCCAGTTGCTGTAACAAATGAAGGAGGAGTCAGAAGTTGTCAGCCTCTTTCTTACACAGCACTATTTCATCACCACTGCACTTTTCAAGTTGAACACTGTGTAGGAAAATGTCCTGTAGTAAAATAGGCTAATGAGGGTAATGGAACATGGTATTGTAACATAAATGCACCATGAGCTGAACCAAGTTTGTACAGACATCAGTACCTGTGTCATCTACTAAGCTTGGAATAATTATGGATTATAATCCTATTGTTTTATCTTTGTGATTAAATCACAGAATTGGAGAATCATGAAGGTTGGAAATTACCTCCAAGATCATCAAGTCCAACCTTTGACCAAATACCACCATGCCCACTGCAGCATCTTAGATCTTTAGAATAACATAATGGAGAAAAACAGCAGGAAAAGCAAATTCTTTGCATGCTATTAATTGCATATTCATGTGATTCATACTCCATAAATTTACAATATAAAAGCATTGCCTCTGAGCAAAATGATTTAGTAGGCATGATATAGATATTGCTTTCATAGATCAGTAGATTGGCAAGTGTACGATGTACACTTTGCTAGTGAGTTTCTAAGCTGTTCGCCTGTCCACAGAGGAGTGGGAATCTGAATGTCAAGTATATGAGCATGGCTTCATAACAATATAGAAGTATCACACTCCCTTCTTTTGTTATCCTTACTAGTTCTGTTCTGTCTCTCTTCTTGTTCACCACTCTCCCAAACCTAGTAATATTTAACATAGCATTTGTTTCACTATGTTACCTACTTTGATGCTTGAATCTATCTGCTGTTATTTCCAGGAGCAGTCTTACTTTGGCACTTAGCTAGCTGTTTCCAGGCAACACCTCCTTTAGTTTAATCGAGTTTGTCCAGAGAAAGTTGATTTCTTTTTCCTCTTTCTGCTTGATGCAAGATGGAAAGCACTGAGAGAATGACACAGCAAAAGTATCTGCTTGCTTCTTATTCCTGGTCAACTCTGACCATAGCTGTTGGGTTGATAAGGATGAGAGGGGAAAGTCTGGAACTTACATATAAAACATACTTGTCGCTCTGGCCGCTAACCGCCCGGTAGTCTCGGCCAGCGATGAGGTCCGGTGTCCACGCAGCGTGGCTACCAAAGACCAGTCGGGCTGCCTGAGAAGGCACGAAAGGCAGGCTGCACCATGGCTGTTGCCTGGCAACTGGGCGAGGGTAAAAGACAAGAGAGGGCCAACACTGCGTCTTTTGTTCCGGCTTTTATTTCCCCCCATGAAGGAGTAGGGGGTGTGCTTGAAGGGAAGATGGTCAGTCGAAGGCGTCGGGAGAGGGAGACAGCTCTTGTTAAAGGGGGTTGGAGAGAGAGGGGAGCAAGGGAGCAAGCCAGTAAGGGAAGGACATGAGGTAACAGGGAACAAATCATAACTTATCAGGGGAGGAACAGATACAAACCAACCAATAGAGAACCGAACTGAACAGAACCTTCCAGCGCTTCGTACATAAGGAATAGGCTACATTATTAAACATGAGGGGTTTGAACCAATGGGGAGAAAGGAACAGCGAAGCTTCTGGACGGGAGGGAGGAGATGCTGCGGGAGTGACACACAGTGGGTGTCAGCCCTGGACTTGGGCTTCGCCCTCGGATCCGCCCTCCGGGTCGGAGTCCTGGGTGGGGAATTCCACCCACTGTATGGCACCCAGCCCCAAGGTGGGCTGGGCCACCGCAACACACACTGAGTGAACATTAAAGCAGAATATAGTTTCCAGAATCCTAGTGTCTTCTTAGTAAATGTGGTCCAAATATATAAGCTTGGCCAAAGGTTGAGATTGTCTGCTAAAAAAGATGTTGAAGAACATGTTGTCTGTTGCACTGCTACCCAGTTGTCAAATTCTTGTTCTGAAGAGTGGAAGAAATTAATTTTTTTTTAAGTAAACAGTTATGACAATTTTTTTAATACAGAAAAAAAAAAGCATTTTTTTCTCAGAAATACCCATATTGCTATTGCTTTTGGCTTCCCTTCAAAAATTCTGTAAGGCATGCAACTCACTTTGAATAGAATTTAAATTAAATACAAGTATTTGTCCTATGGTAAATAAATGTGAGGAAATACTGACTGTAGGCAGTGATAGAGTGTCTCTGTAATTTAAAGTCTTAACAATTTACACATATGTTTTCTGAAATTTTCATCTCAGTACTTTTGGTAAAGTTACCTGATGATGTTTTAAATATGTAGAAAATATTCCAAAATAGTAATTTTTCCTTTACTAAAATTTTCTTAAATAAACTATGCCACTGTCTCTGAGGAATGTTTCTAGAGCAGTATCACAATGCCTGCTGAGTTTTAAAATTATTAAAACAGAAATTATTTCACCTGACTTAAGTGAATATACTTTTTGCATATGAATTTTTTCCACAAAACAGTTATATCTTCAGGTGAATAGAATTGGTAAATTAAATCCACAATGTATTGCTCATTTTCCTCTTTAATTTGTATTTCCATTGATACAGACATTTCTAATAATCTTACTTTGCAGACAGCAATTCTCAGGACTGCTAGAGAATAAGGTATAATTTATGGTCCTAATATCTAGGTGTGTTTATCATGTCTTCAGAAAAATTAATTCTGCTGCCTTGTGACTATACTTGTTAACTTTCTTTTAGAAGGTGCCTGCAGATAGTTTTTGTAGTTCAGTTTTCTTCTGGTTATATTTAAACATGTTCAAAATAGTTTAATTTATACCTCAAATGGCTTTTCTATTTCATTATTACCTCTCTGTTCATACAGCTGAAGGTACAAGTACACCAGGATTACAGTATTAAAATACAAGCAAACATAATCAGTGTACTGTATTATCCAAATTTGTTTAGACTATTTACTTAAGATGAGGAAACATTTACAAAATATAAAGAAATATACCACATCCATTCTGGTGGGAGTTTTTTTGACAGGATACTTTTTTTCATACAAACATCATCAGTAACAATCATTAAAAAAAATCTTCCTTCTTAGTATAAAAACATGTACATTAGCTTAGTATATGTTGTTTTCCAAGACTTTTTTTGATATTCTGAGATGATCTGTGACTGCAGTGGTTTCATAATAGTGCTTTGCTTCTATAATTTAAAAATCAGTTTTGATGGAAAACTACCTTGGAGATGCTATTATTCCAACTTTATACACTACTTACTATCATACTTTTCCATTTAGTGAGATGAATAACACCATCTGGAGTTTAAAAAAAATCATGCCTTTTACTTTGCTGTAAATCTATTTATAAATATTTCAATATTTTCTTTTTTTCAATAACTATATTCAGGATAGTGTAGTATCCCAATACACTGGAGTATATTGTCCATGCAGTTTCTTAAAGGTGACATTTCACCAATTGTTCTTTAGTTTACAAAAAACTGCCAAAGACTCCTGCAATATGTATTGGAATTTTCTTGCTTGCTTAGAACAAGCCAAATGCATTTTATCTGCTCCATTTTTGTCCCACAGGGTATTTTTATTTAGCAACCATTATTTATTGAAATTATTTAAAATTCTCAAGGAATTTTTAAAGAGAGAGCCATCTGTCACACTTCCCTGTTCTACTTCACCCTCACACATCCAGTTTTTTTTTAACAAAATCTCCAAGGCTTCTAGAAATGGCACAAAATCTACTAAAGGGGAATTGTCATATGCAAAAGTCCCGTATTGACTCTTTCCTAAGTTTAATTCGATTTAAAAATAATTTGTGTGGAAAATATATCGTGTTTTACAATATCAGTGCTTAACTTGATCTGAGTTCTATTTAAGAGTGCCATAGTGAAACAACATTTGCCCATAGATTTTGTTCAATTTACACTCCAGTGATCCCTCATCACTTTAGCAATGATTTGTTTTTAAAGGACAAGCCCAGAGAATTTCTGTTGCTCATCACTTGTTCTGTGGGTCCAACATAAGTAATTTTCCAGCTATGAAATACTTTGTCTTGTAACCCATTCTAAATTTGCTTCTCTTGTTTCTTCTATTGTAATAATATTGTTGAATTCTGTTTACCTTTGAGAGCACTCAGTGACTTTTCTGCCTGCCTCTGCCTAAGGACATTTCGTATTTGCTTCAAGATCATCAGTAATTTTCTCATCATGACAGTTACGATTTACTTTCTTACATATTTTATTTCTCTTTTTATTTTATAATTACATTTCCCTACATTAAGGCTGATTTTAAATTCACTAAATGGGGGTTCTGGGAGATGTCAGAAGTGCAGTATGTTTGAGATCAGCCTCCTGAATGCTCAAAGCATGACATAAAGCATTTGGGAAAAGAGAAAGATAACTTATGGTGAAGCATAGAAGCCCAGAGAGACAAAGTGGTTTCTTGAAATGTTTAGAGCCTTCACAGAAGACTAGGACAGAATTTTTAGTAAGAAAGAAATCAAGATATTTTTATGATAATTTAAAAGAATTAGTAGAGAAATAAATGAATAGGTAAAGTAGAAATTAAAAAATTTTGAGAAACATTTGACATGTTAGACAAGATACTAAAAATATTCTTGAAGTATATTTTGATATTGGCTGAATGACTAAAAGTGATGAGAGTTTTTCTCCCTCTGGATGTTACCTCTTTAGAGAAGCTATGGAATATAATGCCAGTGACAGCAACTAAAGTAAATCTGTTTATTTATATTAGATAAAATCTTATTGTTACAGGGGAAATTTTTTTTCTAGATTATGGGTAATGGGATATAAATTGATTATGAAACTATGTAGTTTCCTGATTTGTGTGTTGGCTTTTCTTGTATTTTCAATATTTAAACATAAAGGTTAAAAAATTAAAGCTTTTCAGTGTTACACTGAAGGAAAACTACATCATGAATTGATGTGCTCCGTTGGTCAGGTCTGGAGGAATGCTTAAGTAAATCAAAGTTTAGCTTAGAGATGACCCTTAATGCATTTATGCATGATGTCAAAGTAGCAGGGATTAAAGGAGTTCCTGTCACCAAGATTGAACTGCTTTGTTTATGAACTTTCAAGGTCAAGGAATGCTTGATTTGTGTGCTTTCTAAATTTCACTGTCTTTATGAAATATAGCCCTAAATCATTGGCAATGTTTTGCTAAAAAATGTTGCTGTTTAGAGCTTCTAACACATGCCAGAGTTCGGGCCGGGGCCTTGGCCCCTGGCCACGGTAAAGCCGGCTCTCTGGAAGTCCTTGTAACAGACACTTGAGATAAGCCACAGTAAAAAATACTTCAGAGTTTCTTCAGTCTCCAGATGTTTATTAAAACCTTATCTACAAAACAGCTACAGAGAAGCAGTTCTCCTGATGTTAAGGGTAAAAATGGCCCCGAGCACACCTCGTCCAGATTGTTTATACCTCACATGGTCCAATTAGGGAGGTGTTGCATAGGATATTTCCAATAAAAATCCAATAATCAGTTTTTCTTACCCTACATAGTGGAACTTTCGAACCAATGGCAGAAAACACAAATTTTTGGAGAAGAAGGGGAAGTAGCCAAGGTAAAAAAGCAAGTCAAAGAACAACACCTAAACCTTCCGCTTTTGGAGACTAGTATTATAATATTTCATAAACCAAAATTTCTACACTTCTACCTATTTCACCTAGAGACATAATCTTAACTATACAGCAGTGTTTGCAGGGTCATCACTTAACAGGGGGAGTCTTTTCCAGTGTCTAAGATCAAATGAGGTGTATCTCGGGGGATCATAACTTGTTAAAGCAGAAAGAGTGAAATTCTCAGAATTCAGAGTCCCAACAACACATATTTCACATTCTGGATTTTCAAATCAGTAGGATCTTCAACTATTTGAAAATTGTGCACTGGGAATCCTATACTAGAGTCTCACAAATGCTATATTCATAAGTGTTATTGCTTATTTGGTAAACAAACTAATTAAAAAGGGATGGATCAAAACAGCTGGTTTCAGATTTCTGGATAATGAGTCATGCAGTGCTTTGATATAGATACATATATCAAGTGCAGAGAGCAGTAAGACTAGATCCTTAAGCGAATGCTTCAGATTTTAAATACTGTGTTTTATATGGCAGCAGATACACAGCTAAATCAGAAGGCTTCAGGAGACCTGCCACGTGCAGAGCAATAGACATTGAGTAATTGTGAAAGCTGTATTCATAATTCAAGGAATGAAAGCTCGTCACTGTTTGCTTTATGAAAAAAAACATGCCTCCTAGAATTAATATTTTCTTTTTCAGTTCCATAATATTGGGAAACAGGGCTACTGTGAGAAGCAGAAAACAGGAATCTGTAATATCTTTGTTCTGCTGTCACTCTGCTGTGTAACCCCTAAAAATTAATTTCTCTCATGCCTCAGTTTCCCCATTTGTAAGAGCATCCTGGTGTTTTCCCCTCACAAATACTTTGACATGTGTGAATAAAATACTCTGCAAAGATGCTGTATATTTACAGGTAGGTATTAGTCTGCCTCTTCAAAAAATTTTTGTGTAATATTATATTTTCTGCTTGCACATTTTGTTTTCTTATAAATACTAATTTTATTTTTTTGTTTTGTTTTTATTTTAACTCTGTTCTCCCAATATCACCAGGAACAGAAGTGATCAATCATCCATTTTTCCTTCAAATGGTAAAGCAGAAATGTATTTCCAGGCAGTGCAAACTTTTTTTTTCATTCATATTTTATTACAGATCAGGGAATACAATGGGCAGATGCAGGGAATTACCAGTCCGGGATTTGCATCCTTGACATTTGATGGAACTGTAGGAGCTCCAGTAGTTCCTCGAACTTCTAGCAGAGTGTACACTTTCATGGATGAAGAACAGAAAATAATAGAAGAATTACGTGTTTGGGCATCCAGTAATATTTCCATCTCTGGACCAGCAGTAAAATTGTCTGGTGTTCAGCCAATGCTGTTCTTTGATCTCACTTGCCAGCTGGTAGGAAAAGCAGAAGTGGATGGATCTTCTTTTCTTCTAAAGGTAGATTACTTTTTAAAAATAATTTGTTATATTTATTTAAGACATTATGATACATTTTTCAATAGAACAGATATTAATTTAAATAATGTTATGTAGATAAATATTTTTAGTGTAAGCAAATTTGTGATCCTTGGCCATTTTGTTTCTATGAAAACAAAATGAGAAGCGCAATACTCTTTGAAGTTCACCTGATGTTTTTTTCTTTTTTGAGAGTTTTGGTAAGGTGTCATTTTATGGATCATCATTTCACAAACATTTGTAGATAAATATTACAAGATTTCTTAACCTTGAAGAATTATGTTAGTTTTAGACTTTATCCTTTTTATTGGTTAGCAGCATTTACTGCTTGTTTTTCTAGATTTGTTTGATGTGATTAGTGCAGTAAGTAACACTATCTAAAAAAGAATGAACAGATTGTTATCATGATGGATTTCAGGTAGCTTCTTTTAGTTGTACATAAGCACTTTGGTCATCAGTGCTTACTGAAAATAAAAAATGCAAAGTGCCACACAATAGAGGAGTAATTCTAAAGGTGATCCACAACATTAGCTAAAGAAAAAGGAGGTCTCCATATATCCCTAATTTTAGCTCAGATGCATCTGAAACTCCTCTGTATTTCCTTATTTTTTAACTTGATTGTTGAAACATGTGTGATGATCAAGCTGTTATTTTCCACTTCATGTCTTCATAAAATTATTTATTGGTTCTACTGTGGTAAACTGTATTGTTACAATATTTTTGGAAATAGCATTTGGTATTATCCCTTCATTGGAGCAGCAAAGGTTCTTCTCATACAGAATAATGCATGCATTACACAGAAACAAACTTTAAGTGCCTGCTATAACATACTCTGCAACTGCTACAAAAATTTCCATTTAATTATCTCTTGTGAAATAGATGTCAAATGAGACCCAATAAAATTTCAGAACTTTGTAGACAGTAATCAAATTGTTCATTAATAGGTATATCTTCAGCACTGAAAGACTCTTTGCAAGGACAGAAACAAGTGCTTTCTGAAATTATTAATATTTCTGTGTTGTAAGATCTGAAGTCGATTTTGTCACTTTTGTATATTAAAGGTAATGACTTGGAGAAATCTTACGGTAGACTTAGGAAGGTGAAAGTTTGAAGTTGAGTAATGGTAGATCAATTTTTCTGTTATGTAATTCCTTTGACATCATACTTTTTTAGCATGAAATATTAAATATTTAAGTATGTATTACAGTACATCAGGCAATTTTAAAAAGGCTACATTAACATTCTGTTGCTAATTTCCTCCATTTTTCAACAATGGGAAAATCCATTTCTGATGTCAAATATTGGTCATGATAGAAAAGAAACCTTTTGTAAAATCTGTAGACAGATCTCTGATTATTTTCTTGATTTGCTCAACAACAAAAAAATCTCAAACAAAACAACCAGTTCAATACTAGCTGAAATGAAGTGATCATTAAATATTATTTTATTGTATTATTTTAGTTTTTCATTTTATAATAATGATTTACATTTATTTTATTCCAAGTATATCAGTTATATTGATGGTTGGTTATACTATAAAAATCATTATTACTTTAGGAATTGATCTTATATAACTAGTAGGGATTACTTCGAAGACAACTAAAATGAGTTTCAGCAGTTTGTGCATCACCTATAGCATAACTTTTAAATTACAGTTGATAAATTAATTGCTCTATGCACAGCAGCTGAAGTGGACATGACATAAAGGTGGTATCACTGACCTCTTAGTGTTTACTGTTTTCTGAGAATTTTGTTATTTGAATTGGTGGAGACGAAAGAATGTACACTAGAAATTATTATGTCATTTATGCCTTTCATAGGAGTTTTACTATTATTTTTTCTTCCTTTCTGTATGCCAGTTAAATTGTTTACATTAAGCCACACAATGAGTATACTCTGCTGAAGGGAGAAACAGGTATTGTGTCTCTTGCATTTCAGTGTTTTCCAACCATGGTGATCAAAGGTTATCACTAACTTTTCCTTAGCTCCAGTCTGATCATGACTAGTAATAGAACAATTTTTTGTTTCTTATTCAGAATTAATTAACCAGAGTTGGGTTTTAGTCCAGTGTTCATTTTTGAAACCAGGACAGTTCGAAACCAAGATGTTTTCATGTTTTCATCTGTAGTTTGTGTAAAGTGGAGCTGCCAAGTTCCTGACATAGAGACCTTCATCAGTTCTCATATTTGTGTTAGAAAAAACCAAAACCAACTAGTTTTCAAAGGATATTTTTTTTCTTGTAAAGAAAGTTTAGTGGCTTATAAATTTCTCTGAAAGGTGCCCCAGTCCCAGCCTTGTTAGCTCTTCTGGCAAAGGACATTTTAAAGATAAGTTGCCATCCTTTTAGCTGAACAGGGTGCATGCAGGTTATTTTAATCCATTTGTCGGATCCATCGCTTCAATGTAGAATTACCAAAGTGTCCCAAGTAAATACAGTTCAAAAAACAATGGAATACACGACAAACTTACAGTTCTTTATTTTGCCAAAGTGACTAAATTTGTAATATATGTGCACTAAATCTGTTTCTCAAGCTGAGTTCTGGAAAAGATGTGATAATTCCAGCAACCTCTCTTTCAAAGGTGGTTTTAAGTATTTCATGGTGCAGGATCAGAAGATAATAGGCTTTTTTTAATCTGTGTTAGCATATACCACCTCATTATCTGGGTCCTTCAGAATATGCTCTTATTTGGCAACATTAATTTGATGTTATGGGTCATTTTCACCGTGAACAGTTTTCCCTTTTATCTCTTGATTTTGGATGTGTATTCCAACCATGAGTTATTCTTAGTGCATTTATACATGGCTTTGCTGATTCTTAAATCTTTGCTTGTGGGTTTGTTGAACCAAAGCAGTTAAGCACAAGGGGTAGAAACCCTTTAGAAATTAATCTTTGGTGTCTTGTTTTCTTGCCCTCTGCAATGCCTTCTGGAACAAAGTACCTTGGTGTCACAAACTGAAAATTAGCTTCTGTTGAACCTGTATGCATGAAATCCTATGAAATGCAAGATTTCAGAATTATAGTTCAAATGCTTCTAGATTTTTCTTTTGCTATGCCAATATTTCAGACCGTTATTTTTAAGGAGAGTATGTCTTCAGAAGCTCAGGAAACCATAGTTTACAGAATGATGTTTGGGTTAACTAGTAAGATTTTTGTTCCAAAGTGCTAAGCCTGTACTATTTTACAATAATTTTGATGGCTCAAAAATAACTACTGATATTTCAGTACTTGGAGTGTATCAAGGATTTAGCTTTAGGCAAACAGGTTATAGAATCCTTCTAATAAGTGTATGTTAAGTACTGATGTTTTTCTGATATGTTCTGGATAACTATCAGTGTATACTGGTATAGGAGATCATCAGTAATTAAGCCAAAATATGCTGTGTACTTAGTCTGCACATACTGTAGCTGGAGTGGTTAAAAAAACCTTATATCAGGGTTAAAATATTAAGTACAGACAGTTCTGCATATGATGAATTCCAACAGTTGTAACTGCTGACCCTGAGATTGTGTCCCCTGGTCAGAGCATGGTGCTAATAACACCAAGGTTGAGGGGTCAATCCCCACATGGACCATTCACGTAAGAGTTGGACTTGATGATCCTTGTAGGTGCCTACCAACTCAGAATATTGTGTGAATCTGTGCTGAATGAACGGTTGAGATTCTGCTAGCGATGTTATTTTTTTTTGTTTTTTAAATTTTAATGAATTCCAGGTCTTAGCACTTGATTATATTCTCTGGAGAGGTTATTTTATGCTCTGTAAGGAATATTGATTTTAAAAATCCCGTAAGGTCTAATTCAAGTATTTAAGGACTTTTAGACTGAGACTACAACTAAGATTTCTTATTATTAACAATTTATAATCAAACAAAATTTTAAAAAAAGATTGTTTAAAGTCTGAATGTAAAGTATTCTGAGCACACTGAATAGTTCATTTGCATTGCAGGTCTGGGATGGCACAAAATGTCCCTATCCCACATGGAAGGTGCCTGTGGAAGCAAAAGACCTAAAAGGAGAAAGAGTTCTTCTTCATCAGCTGAGGAATCTAACGGTGGACATTCTAGTCTATGATAACCATGTACAAGTGGCAAAATCACTTAAGGTAATATGCACTTTGGTATTTCAAACTCTTTTGTGACCTATTTTCTGCTTAGAAATCACTTAGAGAATGCATCAATTCAGTTCTGCTGTAATTAGTTTCATATTCCTCTTTATCTTTCACTGTATTTCCCATGCCTTTTATTTGAATGCTGAACTCCTTCAACATGTGTTAAACAGGCTCATAACCCAAAAATTTCCATGAATAAAATTATTCCAATTAAGCAGTTTTTTCCAGACATTGTAATATAATATATAATCCTGTGAAAGTAACGCACTCAGAAAATGTACTCTGTGCTTTAGAATTACTTTTAAATGATACAATGCAGGGTTAAACCTCTAGTCCTGTTAAAGACCCTTAATTCTAAAGCCAATAGAAGATTTTCTGTTCTATAAACTTCTGCAGTTTGCAGTGCAATCTTCATTTAGTAGGTTAGTAATGTTGGTTATGCTTAGATAGAGAAAACAACAACATAATTAGACATTTGATCTTCAGCAATACTGCCATCTTGCTTCCAAATACAGGAACTTAGCAAAGAATACATCTTTCCTTGCCCTGTATACCCAAGACCTTTTTTAAGAAAACATTTACCAGGAAATAAACACTAAAAAGTTACAACCATTTTTTACACTGGGTCTGTCACCAGACATGAAATCAGTTTGATAAATTAACACCCATTCATAAGTAAATTATGGATAGCAAAATAAGTGAAAGAATTTGTGTAAGAATTCATAACATAACTGACAGAAGTATTTCATTACTTAAAAGTTCTCTTCCAGAAGTTTTCTCTTGCTAACTGATATAACTAACAGATGTTCTAGAATAAAAATGTGTTTTGAATATTAAGGAAGAAAGTACTTTAATGTTGATAAAACATATTTTATTGGGTAGCTGATAATACTCCTTTTATTATTCTCCCCCATTTATAATCAAGAATTGAATCACATATGGAGTATGTGATCTGTGGGATATCTTCATCATCTCTAATTTTTGCTTCCTGTCAGCTTGCTCTTTCTAATTTCTTAAGCATTTGTGCCTTTGCTGGATACTGCACTGTGTAGTAGAACCTCTGATAATTTCAAAGGAAATTGTTAAGAAATCTCCTTTGACCTGCTATGGGTTGTTTCTATCCTTATGGCTTTGTCCAAAGTTACAGTAATTTCAGTCGTGCAAGCTGTAGGAGTTTCGAGTTAGATAGTTCTTGTACATCGCTTTTTAGTGGATTGTCTTACTGGAGTTATCAAAGAAAAAGGGCTGATATACTAACAACTAAGATTCAGAAATATTTATTAATTTCAGATTGCAGCATGTAGAATTAATTTTATTTCACAAAATAATATAATAAAATTTTGGGGGAAATCGCCCTAAAATGGAGGACTTTATAAAAGGTTTTTAAATACTACTGGGAATCATGTTATAGCATACAAAAGTGTAATTGAAATACACATAATATTTTATTGAGTTCAGTGTCTTGCTGTGCAAAGATTTTTTAAAAAAAATTTTTATGTCAAAATATAGAACTGGAGGGTGTTTAATGTATCCATGTGCACCTTCCCAAGTGTGATTAGATATTTTGCCAGTTTGTGGTTTCCGAAACAGTAAAAATGCATTATTTTTCAACCTTCTCTTCTACATTTAACAGTAGCTGAGAACTGCCTTTTTTAATGTAAATTGTTACAGAATTGTTAGGTTACACTCTCTCCTGTTGTTGTGTCCCATTTGCAATGACAGTTGCAGCTTGGAAATGATGTTTTATGTTGGAGCAATCTGTCTTACACAGCCTTGATAACAAGAAGGGCAGATTAAAAAAAAGAACCTGAAATATATGTTCTTATTTTAAAATTGTGTCTCTAGGCACATGTTCAGACAACGGAGCTCTGAGTAAGTACTACATGCTAAAGAAAGTGGGTAATATTTTACAGGGAATTTTTGGCAAATCCTGGAGCACAGTGTCAGGGATATTGCTGCAAGAGTTTATTAAAAATTTCTTGTTTTGATTGTCTGTCCAGAGAGCAATGAAGATATGAACACTCTATCTCATTTTCTAAGACAAATAATACTTAAAATTTTCAATAGAGAGAACTTCAGTAACACTGAAGGTATGTTACAGTTGATATTCTAAGTAGATTTTTTTCCCTATATTTAGTGGCATCCCTTTCCTGCTGGGTAAGATTGTGTCTTTTCAGCATTTGGTGCCTTAACGGAACACAAAATGAATTTTCAGAAATCTCATCTCGGAAGTAGATTATTACCTGGGGCATAAGAACATGATCAAGACCTACAACTAAGCAAGGAAAATGGTGTTCACTGCTTTTGCTTGAATTTCCCTCTGCCTCTGGCTACCTGGAGTGCATGAGGCTTTCTCATTACTTTAGGAACCCCAGCCTACGACTATGTGGAATATGGTTGCTCCACATTCTTCAGCCTTTCTTATGCCAGTTTTTCTAGAAGTTCTCAGGTTTCACTGACTTTGCCATGCAATTTGGGAATAAGTCTGTGGCATGAGTTTCTCTGTCTGGGGCATTTTGCTGAGGCAGTAAGCATGGAGGTGAGTGTCAGTGGTCAGACAGTGCACAGCAGGGGTCCAGCTGCCCACAGCTGCTCAGAGATTTCCTTATGTTCTGTCTTTCACTGAATATGTGGTCCTGTGCATTCCTCTTGTGGCTCAATACCATCAATTCTTTGTTGCCATGCATTTTATGCATAGTACAATTAAAACAATTAACCTTGAGCATACATATAAGTCCCTAGTCCATAATTTCACAGTGTTTGCTTCATGTTATGTGTCTTCACATGTAGAATTTGTATGTTTTGGGCTGTTTGTCCCACCATACACAATGTCATGGCTTTTTTGATAGTAATTTGGACACGGAAATATTGCTTTCCTAGTGCCAGAGTCACATTGCCAACATGAGAATGAGTTACTACATGTCTGCAATATCTAGCTTCATATTTTTCAGACCGAGGTAACATTGCTTTGACGTATCAGTGGTGTTCTCCCCACTTCTGTCTTTTCACTCACTGAAAGAGGAAAAAACCCAAAACACACAACTCCTGAGGACTCCAGAGTTCTTCAAACTCTTCAGTTTGAAGTTGGTATTTCTTACTGCCAAAGGTGGTGCCCAAATGCTGTGTATGTGCTTTGTCTCATTTGCAGAAAGTTGTGCACCATTTCCTCAGTAAAATTAGACTGTTGATACAATAAAAATTATGACAAAGAAATCTCTTTGAATATAATCAACCATAAAAATAGGCATAAAAATGAGTGCAGATGAATTTGTTAGGTGCTTCCTGTCGATAAAGATAACTTCTTGTCATGAGTGCCTTTTTGGACAATCATTAATATCTACCTGCCATGATGAGTGCTCTTATAAATTCACCAATGTGAATGTGAACATCACCCTATATGTCTTGAAATAATCATGAGAATTTCCTATGCTAAAATGTTGCTTTAGTTAGCTAGTTACAGGGAACTTTATATATGCATATATGGCTTCTGCATTTCAGTTCTCTCTGGCCTTAATATGTATTCTTTAAATAGTCATATTTGAATTAGACTGCAAATAGGATATTAGTATATTTTATATTACTGCAAGAAATGTTTTTATACTCCTTTAATTTCACTTCTAAATGAACTTTCTCTAAATGAGATAGGTAGTTCATAAACAGAACTGCTGTAAAGTCAGGTAAGGAGCTGGTTTTGTACCAGGTTTCAGTGATGGCTCTGTAAATCTTGGTATTTACTTTAATGTAGATTATAATTTCTTTTCAGTCAAGTGTATAAAGTGCTTGGTCTGCAGGTGTTCTGTAAATACATACATGATACAGTAGTTTTTATCCATAATAGCCACATCTGCTCTCTGCACTTAACAGAAAGCAAGGCTGCCTCCCAAAGGAATCCATGGAAATGGCATTCTGTCTGCCCAGGTATCTCTGGGCTGACTTTGAGAACCTTAAGGACTGTGTCAGCGTTTGGCAATGCTGATTAATGTACATCTCTTTTTTTTATAGTTCTAAGTGATATTAAAAGATATAAAATAGTATCATTTTCAGAAAAGAATCTAATAAATGTGTATATAGGAAGATTATTTTATGGTGATGATAAATCTTGCAAAGTAAACATTGCATTAAAATGTGTAGTTCAGTTGACTTTTGCTTGAATTTCAGCACACAAGTTACAACATTTTGTATTCTTGGCTTCTGCTCTCTCCTCTCCCATATTTAATTTTTTGTGTTTGTACATAGAGAAAATACTTATTTTTTCCATATACTCATTTTGAAAGAAAGATATTTGTCAATTAAAATCAGTTTTTTCCTGCTTATATGCAAATTGCTTTTGGCAGAAGGAAAGTAGTTTGACACAGTTTTATTTACATAATGTTATTTCATAAGCAGAACTTAGCTAAGAACTTCTAAAAAAACCTTCTGCAAAAGCATTTGTCATAGTCATTACATTAGTTTCATGCTATGAGTGTCCCTTGCATTTCTGCATATTCAAAATAATTAAGGGAAATCAGCATCTGGAAAGGAAATTTTAAAAAAAAAGGTTTTGGATAAGCCTCCTAACTGCTGTCTAAATGTACAACCTGTCCTAGTGATGCTTTGAATGAACAAAATGAGCAGCCCCCTAACAGTGCAGATCAATTAAAACTCTGGTAAGAGCTCCATGCCAGAAGCAAAATAGGTGCAGGCTAAAGTGCACCTTTTATGTCCATGCTGCCTCAATTGGAAAATATGCTGCCTTTTTCGTGTGTGATTATTGTTTAAAAGAGCAGTTTGATACCAGCGTTATGTAGTAAGTTTGTTCCTTGACACAAAGGAGGATTCTAGACACAGGTTGCTGCTCCATCTGCTTTTATGCATATAAACATATGTTTATAAGTGTTGCACTATGACATGGCCAATCCAATCTAATAGGAATACTTTTTGGGTTTCTACTGGTTAAAGTGGGAGCTGAAGCTGAAATAAGACTTAACAGACTGACTGCAATAATATTAATTTTAATTGAAGTAAATTTAAAATAATTTATCATTTATATCAGGCTATTTAAAACATACTTAGAAATTAATATAAATCCAGGTTCTTGAATTAGCTTGCCAGCTATCAGCTGAATCTTAGGTTATATATTTTTTTTAAAGTATTTGGCTAACTGTGTAATTGAGTCTCCAGATTATCTACCTTTAGAACATTGCACTTGGTTTTGTTTGGTTGGTTGGGGAAGTGGGTATTCTTTGGGGGATAATGGGAGTGGTATTTTGAAATAAAATCAAACTTATAAAGATGTGTTCAGCACTCTTTAATTTCTTTTTTAATAGGTGCCTGTATAAGTTGGTCTAAGTCCATTTGTGTAACTTGACAAAACTGTTTCAGAAAACACAAAATCATTCTAAGCAAAACAAGAAGCATATTCTCCAGGTACCTGAGGAGAAGATCTAACAGAGATAGGAAAAGTGCCAAGATCTTTCCATTTCTAACACATAGAAATGTTTTTTTCCTGGTGCTAAAAAAATGCTATCTGTAACTTAAGAGTAAGATATGATACAGAAATCTGAGTAAGCATATCTGTTTGTATATACATGTAAACAGACAGTAAACCATGCACAACGATGAACATGAGGTCAATTGCTAAATGTGATCTTACATGGACAAATCACAGGATGTCAGTCTCTGCAGAACTGTGTTGGCAATATAGAAGGCAAATTGTGCCCTTAGGGAAGGAATGTATTGACTCGTTTGATCTGTCTTCTGAAGTCTGTTTGAGAATTAGATTTACTAAGGAGGCTTATGCTGGGTCTGAATCACCCTTTTGCTGCTGGTAATGTTGCCTGGTAAAACAAACAGGTCACCTAGAGCAGTTTTGCAGTTTCCTATTTGAAAATACTTAAAACCCTACAACCCTAAGAAGTCTGCTCTAGTTGACTCTGGTTTGGGCACAGAAGCTGAACGAGGCAATCACCAGAGGTCCCTGACAGCTTCAGTTGTTACATGATTCAGTTAAAACAGGGAAGAAGCTTCATGAGGACTAGAATTTTCCATGTATATAGCTAACTTTGTGTTATCAAAGTGGTTTTTTTTCTTCTTTCAGATTGGAAGTTTTCTGAGAATTTACAGTATTCATACGAAACAAGCAAGTACTGACAATGAAGATGTCTCACATATAGAATTTCATCTTCATGGTGGCACCTGTTACGGTCGAGGAATAGGAGTCTTGCCAGAAAGTAACCCAGATGCTAAGGAACTAAAAGTGTAAGTACTATGTGGAGATGTCTTTTTTTTCTCAATGATTCTTGAAAGCTCTAGGCTAGTGTAACTACTGTACAGTTTAGAATTGTAAATCTATCTGAGAGTCACAAACTCAAGAAAAGAGTATGTCTTTAGCACCATTAAGATGAAGATTATTTGGAGGGATAGGTAAATAACGGCATTTTTTAAAAATTTCAAATACAGTAGGGATCAAGATTTCTGTTTTATAGTGCTGTAATAATAAAGCCTGGCCATGTCAACTTACTTACTCTGTTTTAAAGTGGCATGTAATCTTTTGAAGACAAAAGCCTTGTTTCAGCAAGTAAATTAAGTACGTTTTAAGAATATGCATATGTGCTACTTGAAAATGGTGAGATTTAAAGATGTTCAAAATGAAGCAGATAATCTACGTTGTTTACTGAACTGTGTTATATTCATAAGGAATCAGCATAATTTAGGTTGAAAAAGACCTTGAAGATCATAGAGTCTAAATGTAAACCTTGTCCAAATCCACCAGTAAACCATGTCTCTAAGTGCCACATTTATACCACTTTAAAACACCTCCAGGGATGATGACTCCACCACTTCACTGGGCTGCTTGTTACAGTGCCTAATAACCCTTTCCATGAAGAATTTTTTCTTAATAGCTGATCTAATTCTCCCCAGGCACAACTTGAAGCCATTTTCTCTCTTTCTGTTACTTGTTGCCCAGAAGAAGAGGCTGACCCCACCTCACTACAACCTGCTATTATGCTGTTGTAGAGTGATAAGGTCCCCCTGAGCTTCCTCTCCTCCAGGCTAAACAACTCCAGCTTCCTCAGCTGCTTCTCTTACTTAGGACTTGTGCTCTAGCCCCTTCACCAGCTTCCTTGCCCTTCTCTGGACACACTCCAGCATGTCAGTGTCTTTTGTAGTGAGGGTCCCAAAACTGAACGCAGAACTCGAGATGTGGCCTCACCACTGCTAAGTACAGGGTGACGGTCACTGTCCTGGTCCTGCTGGCCACACTATTTCTGATCCAAGCCAGGATGCAGTTGGCCTTCTTGGCCATGTTGGCACACTCTGGTTCATGTTAATCTGCTGTTGACCAACACTCCAGGTCCTTTTCCACTGGACAGTTTTCCAGCCACTCTTTGTCAACCTGTAGGTCTGCATCAGGTTGTTGTGACACAAGTGCAGGAGTCAGCACTTCAACTTGTTGAATGTCATACCATTGGCCTTCGTTCATTGATCCAACTTCTCCAGAGCCTTCTGCTGAGCCTTCCTACTCTGGCAGATCAACACTCCTTCTCATCTTGGGGTCATCTGCAAACTGAGTGTGCCGTCAATCACCTTGTCCTGATCATTGGTAGAGGTATTAAACAGAACTGGCCCCAGTACTTAGCCATGGGGAACACCATTTGTGAGCAGCCACCAGCTGGAGGTAACTCCATTCACCACCACTCTCTGGGCCCAGCCATCCAGACAGTATTTTGCCCAGCAAATAATTCACCCATCCAAGCCATAGCAGCCAGTTTCTCCAGGAGAATGCTGTGGAAAACAGTGTCAAAGGCTTTACTAAGTTCCAGGTAAACTACATCCACAGCTGTTCCCTCACCCACTGAATGGGTCACTTCGTCATAAAAGAAGATAAAGTTGGTGAAGCAGGACCTGTCTTTCATAAACCCATGGTGGCTGGGTCTGATCCCCTGGGTGTCATTCATGTGCCACATGATGGCACACAAGGTGATCTGCTCCATGACCTTCTCCAGCACTGAGGTCAGGATGATAGGCCTGGATCGCCCTTCTGACCTTTCTTGTAGATCAGTGTCTACAGTCTACGGTAACTTGCAGTCTACTGGGCCCTCTTCACTTATCCAGGACTGCTGGTCAATGATGGAAAGTGGCTTGTTGAGCATTCCACCAACTCCCTCAGTATCCCTCGGGGTGGATCCCATCCAGCCCCATAAACTTCTGTGTGTCTGAGTGGTAGCAGGTCATTGACCATTTTCTCTTAGATTATGGAGTTTTCATTCTGCTCCCCATCCCTGTCTCCCAGCTCAGGGGTCTCTGTACTCAGAGAATAACTGGTCTTAATGTTAAGACTGAGGTAAAGAAGGCATGAAGTACCTTGGTCTTTTCCTCATCCTTTGTCACTGTGTTTCCCCCCACAACCAGGAAAGGATGAAGATTCTCCTTAGCCCTCCTTTTGTTGATGATGTATTTGGAGAAACTATTTTTGTTGTCTCATGTAGTAGTAGCCAGATGGAGTTCTAGTTGGGTTTTGGCACTTTTAATTTTCTGCCTGCATAATATCCTTGTAGTTCTCCTGAGTGGTCTGCCCCTTCTTTCAAAGGTTATAAACTCAGTTTTTTTCTGTAGGAAAGGCTAAGTAACCAAAGTCCATATTCCATTATCAGGAATTCTGTTTCCAGTGGCACATATTTCTTTTGGCACCATTTTGTGTTTAATGTTCCAGAAGTGATTTGGAAAGGGTCTCATGTGCGTCATTAATGTAATCTCCAGCAACTTCTGACTCAGTTGAGTTTTATATCTCTGCTGGAACATTTATGTCTGAATATTGTATTTGTGTATTGATAATAAGTAGATTTCATATAAGTGTCTGTGTAATCCCATATATGTGTGCATGAATATATATGAAATATTTTTCTGGGTTGTAAAATATTTAGTAATTTATCTTTAGATTCTTAGAATCTGTAGATCTGGCAGACAGTCAGAATATGGAAAGCATGGGTTCATTGGAATTGGACGACACTTTTGGCAATATTACAGGTAAGACCAATTGAAAGCTGATTTACTCTTTCTTCTAATAGATATATATGGTCAAAATAAGGTCACAGTTACTATTTTTCTATATGTGTAATGTTACTTTCACATGCAAAGCTTGAGAGAACTTTTCCAGTTTATTAGACTGGAAATTTACATTACTCTTTCTGTCTCCCAGCACAAGCCTTTTATATTACATGGAAAGATACTTTCATAGGAAATAGTGAATAAATTCTTAAACACAGATGGTGTTCTTAATCATACTATATTAGATCACAAAGCAGAGTTATGTAACTGCCTCCCTCTAAAGGGCCCTTCTGCAGGGACAGGCACTGAAAACACTGTGAAACAGCTGCCTGTTGAACAGCCCTTCTTAAGCCATTGGATGGAAAGTTGTGTCAGAGGCAGAGCTGTAAGGTGCAGTTCCATGGAATAGTGGTATCTTATAAACAGTTCTGTAGATCCCATATTATTCTCTGAATGACATTTTTAGCCAGGATAAGGGAATTGGTTGGACGTGGTCTGTATCTTTGCTTCTAGCTTTTAAAATTGTGTGTTACTGTTATCATTTGAGACAATACCAGGAGGAAACCCCTTCCAAACAGAAGGCAGCTTTCACCAGACCCTCCCCCACTGTGTTCCAGAAAGAAATTTCTCGGAAGAAAGTGAAAAAAACCCTGTTTATTCACACACAATATGCATGCAGACACAGCAAAGATACAAAACAAATGAATAATATTAGATAATAAATCCCCAAAAAGGGAAAACCTCAGTATAAAGTCCCAGAGTCCCTTCCATCTGGTTAAGTCTCCGAAGCAGGGGGGTCCCGGCTCAGGCTGCACCAGGCCTCCCTAGGCCCGGGAGGGGGAATGTCCCTCTGATGTTGATCCCCACCTCAGTTCCAGGTGATGGCACAGGTTCAAAGAACAAAGAAAAAAGAAAAGAAAAAAAAAAAAGAAAAAAACTGGCCGAAGAGGCAAGGGCAAAAAAAAAACCAGAAGAAGAAAAAAACCCTCTCCTTCCCTCCGCCATGCTGACCTTGTCCACCACAGCTGGGAAGAAGGGAAGATCCTGGAGGAGTCACCTTATTTATGTACAGTCTGTTGGGAGGAAATCCGCTTTCTTCCGTGTAGAAACATAACCCTATACTGAAAGCTCTGCTGACGATAGGAATACAATATTGTGGGGAAATGATACAGTCACCCCAAGACAATTATTTAGCCATTATTAATATACAAACATAGGACATTTCTAAAAGGGTGCAAATGTCAGGAATAAATAAATGCTTCATGTCCAGTCCATAACTGAAAACTTAGCAAAAATTTTGCACTTATTTACTGCACTCTGTGTGTGTAGTAGAGGTTGTTCAGAGGAGGGCAGTCCATATAGATTTTAGAATAATGTATTTATGTTCTTGTCCAGAAGGATTACAGGGAATGAATACAATTTATGTCAGCAGGGCATTCACAGTATACTTTTGAAAAGTGTTCGCTTTGATGAGCATTACTATTTAATGTATACAGTAACTTCCCCTCTAATATATTAACACTTGATATGTAATGTTTGTCTCCTGCTTACTTTGGTTTTTTTTTTTTTTTTTGCTATATTGTTTTCATACATTATTGGGATTTTCATTTTTCTCTATTCAGCTTTTGGCTTTCTGTGTGTATTTATCTTTCTACCTACCAACCTACCTGGTTTTGTGTCTCCATGTGATAAAAAATAAAAGAAGGAAGGAAAATAATTAGGAAATTCTTCTTGATTTTAGATCTTGAAATGCACTTACAGAGATGTCAGCAGTTATCTGTTACAGGTAGGTAACATTTTAACCTTAAGGTGAAGTTTAATTTTACTAAAGAATTTTTTATTTTTTACTAAAGAATTTTTACAAAGTAGTTTTGAGACATTATCACAAAGGTTGAAATAATATTTTACTTATTATAGGAGAGTTATTTTAAGAGCATAAATGTATGTACTTTATATTGGTTTTATTTGTTGTTTAAAGAAATAGAGCATATCTGTGTATTCTACTTTCATTTGTTTTTTCTACATGTTGCACTTCTGTACCCTGCAGTACACCATGCTTCTGCAGTCTGGTATGATGTATCTTGCAGACTGTTGTAACAAACTGTGTTGATGAAACTGAGGCTGCAGATGAGAAGAATAGTTGGAAATTAAGGAAAAATGCATACCTGTGATTGCCATTTCCTGTATTACAAATGTGGTGGTGGTTAATAGGTATGCATGGTGCTTTTTCATCTCTCTGTGTATTGTTTTGCAGTATTAACAGATCATCAGGATTTGAGTAATACAGAACTGAAAACCATTATGAACAGCACAGCTCCTCAAGAGTATCGCATCAGAGCAAAGCTGAGAACTTACAAACCCCAGAAGCTCCATCAGTCTGTTAAACTTCACTGTTCCAAATGCAACTCCTTGTAAGTGTTTCACACAGCATGAGTAACTAGGGGGTGCTCTGTATGTTTTGGGATGCCTAGGTTTTCAGTGTTTCCTCAATGTTTTTTGTGTAAAATGAAATGAATGTAAATGTATGTCATTTTGAGCAAAGATTTGAAACTCATTGATAATAGGTAGGAAAATTTTAAATCATCGGATGAGTTCCATTTACAGAATCCTTTGAGTACTTTCAAAACAATATTTTTTCTTTATTTTCAAATGCAGCAGTGCAGTTTTTTCCATACCATAATTGTATTTAAGTACCTTGAGTGTTTGTGTATGCAGTTTTAAAATAGGATATGCAAAGAGGTATAATAGTCTCCAAGTGAATTAAATAAAATACCTTTGACTAAAGCGTGTCTTCCAGACAAGGCATCTTTTCTGGATCCAAAAATATTAGGCAAATCACACAACTTCAGGCCATTCCCTCGGGTCCTGTCACTGGTCACCCCAGAGAAGAGATCAGTGCCTGCCCCTCCTCTTCCCCTCACAAAGAAGCTGTAGGCTGCAATGAGGTCTCCTCTCAGTCTCCTCCAGGCTGAACAGACCAAGCGCCCTCAGCTGCTCCTCATACGGCTTCCCCTCAAGAGCCTTCACCATCTTTGTTGCCCTCCTTTGGATGCTCTCAGACATCTTTTCCAGCCTAATTGATTCTCTTGTAATAGTGGTGTGATTGGAATGGCCTGCCTAACTGCTTCTCTGTATGATGAGTGGAAATCATGAATGGTGCACTCCAGCAGGACAGGATAGAAACTGTGTGGTGCAGAGTTGCAGATTTTCTCTTTACAGTACTTATGTGAAGCTGTTGTGGTCCTGTCCTTTTTTCCTTTTTTCTCCCTCAGTATATGCAAAGTCAAATAGACTAAAACATAAAATTTGAAATTATATAAGCTTATGTGGTCTTTTCACTCTAGTGAAGTGGTTTGCAGTTGTGTGGCCCTTTTGAGGCCCAGTTGCAATCACATAAAGCTGATATATTTGGGTTTCTGTGGATTTACATCTGTGTGGATGTAGCCATTAGGCTGCCTCTGCTTCTAGGTAAGTTAGCATATTATTTAGCATGTTTATTAACATGGAAAGTTATAATATACTAAAGAACTCTAAATGTTTAAAGTGATAAAACAGTGAGAATATTTTTCCTTTATGTTCTTTAACTCTCATGACTATATTCTAATATTTATTTGGACTACTGTCATTCTTGTTGCTAGATTGCCTGAGGAGAAGTTGTTAGAATTTACTTACTCATTTTGGAAATGGTTTTAGGCAAGAAGTTCCAGATGGAGACAACTTCAACTTCATTTTACAAGGCTCTGCCATTACTGCCCCAAACCCAGAATTACACAATACATCCTGGTATGATTCTGTAACGTGGACTACACAAGACCAGAAACAAAGAGAAATAACAATCCATTTTGTGAAGCATGATGAAATGCTTCAGGATCCTCAAGATACCTTGCTTATGATAGAAGGTAAGGTAAATTGTAAATATACCAGTTCTTATGACACAGTGTCCACTCTGAATATGTACAAAGTAAAGATATGTTGAAGTTGTATTCAGTGTAGGTAGTGATGAGCATAAAGGCATCTTCAAAGAAAAGAAAAACACAGCTGGAACTATAAATTACTGTTGTGCAAACAGGAGAAGGTCATCTGTGGAAGTCTTGCAAGATGCTTCTGTCTATTTTAAAACTATGCCAATATGTTTAGTGTTTATGGTAAAATTAACATCTGAATATGTTTGGTTTTTTCTAGCTGTGCTTACTGGTTTCCCAGTACTAATTTCAAAACTTCCTGAGTCTTGTAAACAAGCCTATTTTTAGTATTGATGTGAAAAAGTTTTGAAAGGCTTCTGGTAATAGAAGCCTCCAATTAACATTGTCAGCCTCTGGATGTCAGTGTTGTTTCAGATTAATAGAGCTTCTCTCAGTGCTTTTTTGGTTTGGTGTGGTTTTTATCAGATTTCCTCAGGGAAGAGAAATAGCCACTGACCTTTAAACAAAGCAATTAGCAAGAATGCTATTGAGGATTTTTTAATATAATAAAAATAATAAATAATTGCATATCGTACCATTCAGAGTTTAAAACAAAGTCTTCAGTTGTGCTCAAGTAGTGATGTGAATAAGCAAATGTAAGTGAGAGTCCTTTGTGTGAGTCAATGATAAAACCCCTTCTGTTTTCTGCTTTCTTTTACAATGGATTAGTTCCGATAGCTACCATATTTCTGACATGTTTCAAACTGATTTCAATCTAACCTTATCTTTCTGAAAAAAAATCTATTTTTTCTGCATTTTCCTAAAACAACTGAGCAATATAACTTGGTAAATCTATTTTCAGATATTAAAGTGTCAGCAGCTAAGTATGTCTGTATATGGATATAGGTGTATAAAAAGTCAGTTTGGTTGCTTTGTTTCTAAGAAAATGGCTAGTAAAATCTTAGGAAAAATTACATGAAAGAGGTGTTAACTAAATACAACTTCTTGGGTACAGTGTCAACTATGAGGAAGGTATGAAGGCATGTGCTTTGATAAATGTCAGTATGTTTCTTAATTGAGTCTGTTGTTGAGTGAGAAGGTATTGGGCAATTTTTTGAATTTTCAGTAGTGAATCTCAGTTATTATTGAAGGCCCTGAAATCCATATCAGCCAAGAAATGCAAATTATTCAATTTATTTCTGACTACTATTTAAGAAATCATGTGGTTTTTTTGTTTTTACTAGGTGGAACACAAAAAGAACTCTGGAAGCTTACAAAAAGATTTAAGTGTGTTATTCCTGTGAGATCCACAGAAGATGATCTTGAATTATTAGATCTTTCAGCGCCTTTTCTTTTACAAGGGAATGTAAAATATTATGGGTAGGTTAAAAGTCTTTGTTGATATTTCACTAGTTGCAGTAACAGGTAGCATTTTCCTCAGTAATTCAGACTGCAGTGCTCAAGGGATATCTTACCCAAAGATTCTTTGATGTAAAATACATAGCATGATCCACGGTACTGACATCGGGGTGAATATCATTTGATACCTTGTATCAAAGGACTCAACTGCAGTTGGGTTCCTGCTCTATAAATCTTAAGCCCTTAATTACACAACACTCCAGGTTCAGTCTTGTCTGTGGTGTGGGTGGGGCACCATGCTACAGAGATGGAAACACACATGAGGGGCGAAGTACCTAAATACCTCTTTTAGTCCAGATCTTCCGTTTTCTGGTCTCATTTAGACTAAAGTCAAAACATATGTTGTTTTTAAAACTGTATGCTGAAGGGGTTTATATATATATATATATATTCATTGACAATGTAACAGATAATATTCAAATAGGGATCCAGAAAATAATCTCAGGCTATCAATCTGCATGTCTTTCTCTCTCATTCTTAGTGTTGGGAAAGCTTAGAATTTGGAACAAGTAAGGGATTTTGGACAGCCTTTCCTTACCATTTGTAATTTATTGTGATCCACAGCACTGCAAAGTACCTTACCTATTTGTGGATGTCATTCACTGTAGAGATGACTTCAACAGGTTTCTGAATTCCACAGTTCCAAAGCTGTGGAATACAGTACATACATCTAGGTCTGGTATCTGTGTTTTCCCAAGCAGTGCCTTGCTCCTGCTCAATGAGAGTTGCCAGCAGTGTGTTCTCCCAGTAGTGCCCAGCTGCATGCAGCTACTGAGCTCACAAATACCAGTCTCCTTCAGCTTCATGCAAACCACTGAGTCCTGTGTCTCAGCAGTTCAGGCAGAGCAGTATGTGCACTATGCCAGGACTGCAGGCAGTAAAAAAATTTCTGAGCAGAAATACTCCATATTTCATGTGAACCCTAAAGTTTCCCATAAGGGCCGTCCATAAAATCAGTGCAGATAATTATTTCTCTTTGTCATATATTGTTTTGACCTTTCCAGATATTGCTGTCTATAGCTTTTTTTAAATAAAGGCAGTATATGGGTACTCCTACTGGGATAGGATCTTCACCAATACAAAGTATTTCCGCTTGCACATTCATACTCCATTTATTTCCCCAGCTACACACAACTCAGCTTCAGACATTGTTCTCTCTCCAAATGGCTGGATTGTAAAAGTAAATACTTTATAAGACATTCCATGATTGTTTATAGGATATTCAGGAAGGAACCTCACAAGGGTGCTGACATTTCAGAGCATACATTTTTTTATCAGTGGCATATACTTAGCACAGTCTAAAAAAGATTTTGTATAGTAGAATGAATTATATGTGTGTGCATATGCATGTATATTCATCTATATATAAAAATAAACACAGACACTTGCATATGAAAAGCAAAAATAAAGTAACAGTTAAGTTACTTTATTGGAGTTTGAGTGGATATTTTAAAGGAAAAAAGTGACTTAGCTGTGCTTGATTTTATATCACTTAAGCAGAATTAGTTTTACTGATTTTTTATGGCATGCTGTGCATATAATTCTGAAAGATAATAAATGTTTATTTCAGGTTCTAACTGTATTATACTAATACAGAACCTTAATTTGGAACAAATAGTTTTGTTCTGTAATTTTATTCCTTGAGGCAAATGGGAACAACTTTGAAAACAGTCCTTCAATATTTTCATCCACTTGCAGCTTTAGCTTACTATGTCACGTGTAAAATTTATAATTATTGGTGTAAATACACCAGTAATAAAATAGATTGTTTTAGTAATTCTTAGTTAATAGTCTCAATGTAGGCAAAGCCAAATTTCTCCTGTAGCTCTACTATGGTTCTAGAGTGTGCTGCAGGTTCAGATTCATTCCTGCTTTTACAAGGTGAGAAGTAGTGGCATATGAATATATGTTTAGCAGTGTAGTGATCCTAGAATCATAGAATGGTTTGGGTTGAAAGGGACCTTTCATGATCATCTAATCCAACCCCCTGCCTTGGGCAGAGACCTTCCACTACACCAGGTTACTCAGCTCCATCCAGTCTGGTCTTGAACACTTCCAGAAATAAGACATCAACAGTGTTTCTGGACAACGTGTTCCAGTGCCTCAGCTCCTTCTTTGTAAAGTGTTTCTTCTTCTGCACAATCTAAATCTACCCTCCTTAAGTTTAAAACTGTTGCTCCTTGTTCTTCACTACAGACCCTGGTTAAAAGTCTCTCTCTGTGTTGTAAGCCGCTTTTATATATTGGAAGATCACAACAGGGTCTTCCTGGAGCCTTCTGTTTTCCAGGCTGAACAACCCCAACTCTCTCAACCTTGATGTACAGTTTTACTCCTGTGTATTCACTGAAGTGGTCTCTTCCAGACAGCATTAAGGGTTTTGTTATGCTCTAAAGGTGGTGTGTCTGGTAAAATAGTTATTTCAGTCAGCAGTGGAAATACTTTTGCACTCCTATTGTGTAAGAAAATCATAATTTTGTTTTTTTCTGCATAGAATGCTTGTAGTGTAAGTACATTAATGTTTGGTTAGTCTCAATATCTTGTTTTAAATGCTAGGTGCAAGCAGTGTTCAACTCCAAAGCCTGTGAAGAGTCTAAGTTCCCTTGCAGCAGAACAGCGACCATCATGGGAACCAACTGAAATAGCACAAGGTCAGCTGACATGATACTGTCCTGAAATACTTTTGTGCCTTGATTCTGAAGTGTTTGTATGAAATAGTGTTATTTGCAGTTCTGGGTTGCAGTTTTGTACAGGAAGCATGTAATTATGGTCATGTTGAATATGATGCTGTAAAATTTATTCACCTTTTACCAGTTGAAATAACATATTTACTTTTGGGACTATTGCAGTGTCAATTAAAGGATTTTATTTGTTAACTCGTTTCTTCTACCACAGATATCAGTAGCAACACGTATCATAGTACAGATGTCATGAATTTTTGGTTGTAGATGTTACTTTTAAACTGTATATGTGCTTGCAGTCCTCAAAGTTAGTCTTGCTTTTCCTTTTGAAGATATGGTTTTTCTGACCTGAACTAGAGTCACATTTAATGACTTATACAATTTAGGCTTTTGTCTTCTGTAAGCCTTATACTAAGCATGTTCCAGAGAGTCTGCAAGAAATAGTATTCAAATGAAAGGAATTACACCACAACAATTATGTGTGTTTCATGCTTTCTGTGTTCCCTTGTGTTACTATATGCAGTCAACATGTTAAAATGCTGGAAGTGGAGCTTAAAACTTTACAACACATTAAGGAAAAAGAGTATTTGCATGTTTATCAATTCATGTTCTAACATACTAGGTTGGACTATGCAGCAGTATGTAAGTTTGGTAAAGACTTTCTAAAAGAAAAAAACTATTTGAGCAATACGGTGATTTTCTTACCTAAGCTGTCAGAATTGTATTCTATTAAGTAATCGTAAAGTAATATCTAACTGGCAGTGATTGATACTTAATTATCAAAATGAAAAGAATATTCGTTAATGCTTCCTGATAGTTATGCTACTTTATATATATTATTCTTCTGTCCTCTGTATTTTCAGAATAAATTGTAACTTACAAGTATATCAGATCAGTTGAACATAAAATGACTACCAGTTTAAGTAGCTGTACCCAGAAAAGATTGATGCAGAGTTGTAGTAGCTTTGTATGTCTCAGTTATTTTGTGTTTGCAGCATAACACTTACTGCTGCCAGTGAGAGAGTGACTGTTGTCATTTACTTAAGCTGGAATACTTTGGAACTGTCAGCAAAGCTTTTTTCTGAACAAGGCTTTGCCTGGTGTAGATTTTACTACATCATATGAAATAAACTGTTTTCCTCAAAAGATAGTCTTAAGGTGGGATGCATTCTTACTATCACTGAGTTAAGAGCACTTCTCTTTAATCTTCCATGATTAAGAGAACAGGAGTAGGAGGATCTTATTAAGGTAGGATCTAAGATCTAAGCAAATATTAGCTTTTTGTTTACTAGCATGAGAATAAGTACTTTAAAATCTTTGTGGTTTTATAGGCTCATCTATTAAAGGGCTTCTAGGAAAATTACAATGTGGTCTTAAATGGCATTTTGCTGTTCAGAGCCTCTATGTTTTCATTTTTCGTTTATACTTTTAATTACAGTATTCAAAGTCAATTATGGTGAAAGGATGGATATTGTCAGCTTGAGTTGTTACAGTTTGTCTTGCATATTCTCTCAAAGAAACATCAATTTTTTTTCTTCAGTTTTAGGTGTTGAACTGCTCCAGTATGTTTTTACTATGAAGTTTACACTTGTTGATGAAACAGGAGCACTGAATGCATACCTTTTTGATTATGTAAGTAAATCCAGGTAAAGGTAGACTCCACAAGTGATCTGGGTTTGGATTTTATTTCTTTTTAAGATAACAAATGTATGTACACAAATATTCATTCTATGTTACCTGCAGTGTTCTGTGGGAATAATTACAATGCTGTAAGGTTGTTAATACTGTACAGAGTATAGAATGTTAAAGCACAAAGACAAAACTGAAGCTTGACAATAGATTATTTGGTATTTCTATAAACTTTTGTACATTCCTGTGGCTGAATTTCTCTTTTATTGGCAGTGTTATATTATGCAGCCTGAATGCTGTGTGAATGATGGGAATGTTTCAGGATCTATGCAGATAACTTCTGCATTAGTTTAAAATCTCATTACCTCTTTTTTTTTAACTCTCAGTGGAATCTATCCTTTCAGTAATGCTTGAAGTTTTTGTTTCACGTGATCATGAGGTAAGGACGCCTTCCGTCCTTAGGCAGAACTCAACTGTACAGATATATAAGTGGAGATATATACAGATATATCTGTACAGATATTTATCTTAGATTTCAGAAGCAGTTTGTTCACCTACTTTTACTAACCTTAGAATTAACCTATCTTCAGTTTTCTCTGAAGCAACTTAAGACCATTCCTGCTACCTGAGACACTGAAGAATGGATGGTTTTCCTGTCACTGCAATGTGGGCATGACAAAATGGGACAGAAAAAGAATTTAGTGGGATTTTATTTTTCTGCACAGCAATGCTGTTTAGTGTATATATATCTGCACATTTTCCACCATTATACTAAATGACTTTGAATGGGACTTTGAAGAGAATACTCGTCCTTGTTTAATTTTAAGAACGTAATAGAAAAGTGGTTTTTTATTAAAATACATGGTGTTTTAACAGTAAAGGAGGTCAAAGACTAAATCCTCATTTCAGCCAGTCATCTTTTCCTTCTACTGTCCTTTTTCCTTTTTATATCAAGAAACTGAACTGAGAAGGAAGGTGGGGGGAAAGATTTTAAACCATCTCTTGATGCAGAATTCCAAAATTTTTTCTTCATGTTGTCTCACTTTCTTATCAGATACTGCTCAGTTCTACAGTTTAGCTGCAGGAAAATACTCACAATTTCTTCTGAACTGCCATCTGTTCACATTCCCACTGGTGGTACTTCAAAGACAAGCCTATAGTTTCCAAGCCTGAACTCCGGTCCTTCAGCACCACCTGAGAAGGTGTTGCAGTGCCTCTGGGATTAGCCAACCTGCCCTGCCGTGCTGGTGCCGCGTGGGCTGGGCCCTTCCCCTCCTACGCCAAAGCAGCCGGGGGTGGCAGGTCCCGGGCTGCCATGGGGGCTCCCTGGCCACAGCGGGGAGGTGGTCCCCACCCAAAAGGGCAGCCCCTTGGTTGCTCTGCTGTGTGCGGACAGCCGTGTGTCTGGCCGGCGCCCCTGACAGTCATTCTGGTCCTCCGCAGCCGTTGGCTCTCTCCTGACTGCCTTCCCTGATTTATCAGCTAGCTCGTGCCAGCCCTCCCTGTCTTTCATCCTCCCTGTCTTTCATCCTCCTTTCAGTCTCCCAGATGACTTCAGTCATCTGGACTCAAGCGGAAAAGAACCCTTCCTCATCTCTTCACTTCTGTTGCCTCAGTTAAACCACGTGCGTGAGTTCCTGCACACACCAGCAGGGAAGAAGAAGGCAGCTGCGACCCGAGGGGACTGGGGGAGGCTGGAATCGCTTCTCTTAGGTCACGTGATTGCTGCCGAAGGCTTCCAGTAACCAGCGCTTTTTACCCACAGCAAGAAGGAACTGGGCTTTTTTGAAGTCCAGCTTTACACTAGTTTCCAGTTGCACTTCCTTAGGAACACAGTTCTCTTCTTTCCTCCCCTCCTTACAGGAAAAGTCAGTGAAGGAAAAAAATCAAGAAGTTTTATAGTCAGAAGAATTGGTAGAGTGAGAGGAAAAAACAGTTATCTCTGTCAGTTTTGCTGATGGATTATCTGCTAACTGCTGATCACTGTCATTAAATATGTCATACAAGAACTGTACAGATTATTCTGTGTTTGTATCTTTTAAGAAAAATGAGAAATTACTACCAAAAATCTTAGCTCACTCTGGGCCTTTAGAGATACAAAATCAGGTAACAAACTTGGAAAGAATAAGCTTGGAGTTTTTCAGTCATGCTTACTGTATGTGGTTTAGTAATACACAGAAAATGTTTATTTAACATTTTAATGTTCCATTTATTATTTTATGTCTCCATTCAGAAATGTACCCTGCAGTATAAGCCTTTTTCCATAGTTTCTAAAACTGACAAAAGATGAAACTTGCACCAAGGGAGTTCCACAGGTGTAAAGTCAGGTTGCAGTGCCCCTTGTTTTCCAGTGATTTTCCTCCCAAGATGCTCTGCTCATTGCAGTGAGGGACTGATGGAGGGGACTGACCATCCTCTCTGGCCATAACATTGTCTGGTTATAGAGATTCATGGGGAGTATCTGCCAGTTGTGTATGCTTTCTGGGTGGCTGCAGTCCCTAAATACTCAGGGATACTGAAATACAGACTAAATTTTTTCTTACAGTTTGATTTTTTTTCTGTATCTGAACAGTTTTTGAAATAATATTATTCTTCTGTTGTGTTACCTAATTTTAAGTTCATAAAAGAACTTAATCCTAAAAGAACGCAATCAAGGTTCTGGCTAATTATTTCTTACCCCTCTTTCAACACCTCATATTTTTCTTTTCTCTTTCAGGAGAAATTTTTCCAAATTCCTCCCTCTGAAATCTTAACTAACAGCTTTCTTCAGCAAAAGATGCAGATGACGATGAATGCGCTCTGTCCTCCAGGAAGAAGATTAGGTCAGTTTGCTGTTATTTTAGAAAGGGAGTAGAAGGGGAAGAGAAGGGGTCTTTCAATCTGCTATTGCATATGCAAAGTTTTAGAGTTCAACTTATGCACAGGCAAAACTCAGAACAGAGAAAAGCTGGAGTCTGAAAGCAAAGTTCCAATTAATTTGTTCTGATACATGTCTTTAATATAAGAACTCCCTTTGAGAAAGAAAAGAAATGGTTCAGTAAATTCTCATGTACCATGCATTGATATGTGAGTACAGTCATGCCTGTGCAGGCACTAACATGTCATCTGTATTAGTGTGGAAGTTAACCAGAACACCCTTGTACTGAATGTCACAGCATGTTAGGGAAAGCTGCAGGGAAATCCAGCATATGGCACATGCTTTAGGTGATATCCTGCTTTTGATTGCACATGCTTATTTAGAGCATCTCTTGCCATGGGAAATATCCGTGGAAGTTGAGCAAGTACTTAATCCAAATCCATTTACAGAGATTTTTGTGCAGTATATGTGTTGTGGCAGAAAGTAGCTCTGCCTAAACTACATGTGACCAAGGTAGCTGGATGTGTGACACAGCTCCAGCTTCCAGAGCATACTCCAAGTATGCTGTCAGCAACCACTGCAGTCACCCCGGGGTCTTTGCCATACTTAGAAAAAGTTGCCCTATAATAAAGGTTGTAAAGGATTTCCCTTTGAGACTGGTGAAATTGTCTCACTGAAATGTAGATTAATTTTTATTAATGGAAAGTCTTCACATTTATGTATTTTATACTACTGCACAACTACTGAGTCCAAGTGTTTTGTGGAGTGTTGCCCATTTTTCACTGTAAAATAGCTAGTTTTCTATGTTAGACAGTCTCAAGGACGATTTCTGTAAACATAGCTATGTTGTTGTAAAAATTATCTTTTTACATTCCTTTCCCATGGACACAGATCCTTTTGACGGACACTTCTTGTAACCAATATAGTTAGAGACGGAAGTGTTAACTTTCTCCAATGATCTGTGATTTCTAAAAGTGTATATAAGAATTAAACAAAAGGGGTTTCCCCCCCTTTCCGCCCTTGCTCTGAACAAGAACATTAGGACTCCAGCTCTCATTATTTCTGCGTCTCGACTGATTACCGGGATAAGCCGTAATAACAGGCATCGCGGTAATAGTGGAGTGCTGGTGCAGGGAGGGCAAATCTTGGAAGACTGTCACTGAACACCACTTCAGATGTTGTGGGAAACTTTAAAGATACCAATTGGAATTTCAAAGTTAGAAATTTATTTTTCTTCCTATATCCTAGTTAAGATCCTGCTCAAGTTATAATTGCCTCCTATAAAAATTAGAAATGAATACTGAACAGTAATTTGGTTTTTGTTGATAGGTGACTTGCCATGGCTGGAATGCTTCATCAAGTCCTATAATGTCAGAGATGCGACGAAACACCAAGTTTATTACCAAATTTTCGACACTACAGTTGCTGAAGATGTTGTGTAGTCATATATTGCTACCTGGAAGTAATCCAGGAAGAATCAATTTTTGTGGGGGTTTGAGTAAGAGACTGTATTAAAAAAAATAAAAATTCTTTGTTCCGTTCTTAGGAATTCAACCTGTATGTATGAAGGGAATTATACGTTAATATATTTGCTGTTTTCCTGACATACACCTTTGTGATCTGAGGGCAAGGGAAGGTGCTGAGCTTTTCACTGAAAGCTGCTTGGCTTGGATAGTAAATTGCTTCCATCAACCTATCTGTCCTTCAAAAATGCAGTAATGAGGTTACCCTAAACTGGTGAATTTTACTCAGAAATTGTAGTCAGGATGATGCTGTTCATTTTTGGATTAAATTAGGTCAGCAGAGGTAGGGAGAAGGAGCTCTTCAGTAAACTCTCTAAGACTGCTTCATGCAAGCTGATATTGCTGTTCTCAGTTTGACAGGGAGCTTGGGTTTTAGAGACTTCTATGATTTTGTACTGACACATACATTTAGACAGAACCCTTCCTTTTTGTAATACTCAGGTAACTGCTCCATGTACCAGGTACTGTAGATTCTGATGGGGTTGTGACGTGACCATGTAATGACTACCACTAAAACTAAAGTCATGAAAGTAAGGTAGTGTAAAATTGTAAAATGAATATTGACATTTGGTAGATAGTAATGATTTTCAGGGTGGCTCTGTTGGGTACCAGAGTTGTTAGCCTGCTTATTGGCTGGGTCTGTGTTTTCAAAGGCTCTCATGTCTGGCTAAGTGTACTGTCAAATTGCACTGCCTCGATCTGCCTTTTCTCTCTTACATAATCAGATTGTGTGGCTGAATTTGGAGATACAGAACTGATCTGATGCTATCATGGATTGAAAATTCTGCTGGACTAGAAAATTATTTGGTGGTTTTACTTCGCATTCAGAAGTGTCTAGGACAAATTCAGGACATGTTTCTCTAAGGATAATTAATGTAGAAATCCCTGTCAAATCAAATGCTTTCCATCAGAGCAAAATTACTTAGTATTTACAGCAGCTGTTTTTAAAGAAGTTCAGAGCAAGATGGAATATTTGTAAGCAGATTATTGTTTTGATAGTGGATGAGTTGTTTTTTTTTCTTTTTTTGGGGCCATTTAGTAGATTATGCAGTTTGTCCTTTAAAATTTCAGCAAACATCATCTGCTAATTTTCCTTTACTGTAAAAAACTTTGCTGGGCTTATATGTCGTAAGACAGGATATTGTTCTTTATTAATCAGTGTATTAGGGATAACCAGTATTAAAAGTGGTGAGTGGATATTTCCTTTAAAAACTCTGAAAAATAAAACAGCTTTGGAATTGAACCAGCAGTTTATCAGTCTACTGACTTACGAAAGTTTTCTTGAATCTTTGCACAAGTGCATCAACAAAAAATAGTTATAACAAATTAATATTTTAAAACTATGCACTGGCCATATCCAAATGTTTTCACAAGTTAGAGGTTAAATTGAAGGTAATCTATTTTGCTTTTATTGTATAGAGTGTATGAAAATGTGAATTTTATTTTTTTATTTTCAATAACAACTCTGAAAGATACTGATATTGTATATTTTTTCTAAGTAAGTCTTTGTAAAGTAATAAATAAAAAGGTGTTTTGAACTTTGGTGTAAAATAAATCAATTTCACTGCATGCCTTAAGTTCCCTGCCTAAAAACTCTACATATGCATCATACGGATTTTTTTACTATTGAATATTGTATTAAAATGTTTAATAAAGCTCTCTCCAAATAATGTTTTTCTTTTATTTGACTTTCAGTTTCTATTTCATAACTGTGAAAACTTTGTCATCAGTAGCCTTCATCCAACATAATGCTCCAAATGAATGTGTAGTTTGTTGGATTGGAATGTACATGTTTAATTCTCTTTCTAAATACAATAGATTAATAATTATGTATTTGTTCATACTAAAGATCACTGTATAGAAAGGAATTAATGGACAGACATTTAAAAATTGGTCTCACTGGTAGCCTTTGTATGGAGCACTGTAATGGAAGTCACTGAGGTGGGACTTGGACCTTACCTCTCCTGGTCAGGGCTGAGACCTGCAAATGTCTGACTGGTGGGTGAAATCCTGGGGTTGTTTTGTCCTGAACAGGCAGCACCAACAGGCTCTGCTTTCTGAAAGCTGAGCATCTCAGACAGCAATGGCTTTTAGCCATTACTTACAATCTCCTTAATTACAAAATATGGTCTTATTTCCTTTGCTGAGTCTCAACCAGGTGTGTGATTTCAGTTTCTGAAACATTAATAAAAGTTAAAATGTCTGCTCTAATAGTTTTTAAAATTACTGAAATACGCTCAAAATTTGAATCAATAGGCAATCAGGTTAATACTGGTACACTAAGACCCAGGCATCTCTTCCTTGTTTCACATCTTTCTCCCTCCACATATACCCCAGCGTATAGGATAACTGAATCAAGACATCAGCTTCTTACTAGAAACGGCAAATATGCATGTGTCACACGTGGGACACGAAAGAAAAAGTAGCCATGCGTTGAAGAGAGAGCCAAACTGTGGGCCAAAAACTGGGCAGGACTGCACCTCCCAGACCCCTCACTTTATTTTATATCCTCCTAGAGACCACAGTGGATTGGTGGGAGAACTTGCCGTCCCTCAATCACACTGGTCAAAGGAAATATCCATCAAATATCTCCGCCCAGGAGAAAGGAATGCAAACAATAGAACACAGGAAAACATGGCTGGGTTTACAGAGAACATGTGAGAAACTGTTACAGAAGAATGAAAACATGGAAGAACTGCAAAACTCAGGGCAACGTGCATGGAATGTGGAGTTTATCACATGTGGCAACACCGTCAAGGGGGAAGAATTTCTGAATATAAAGGAGGAGCTGTGAAGGAAAATAATAGAACTATAAAAGACCAGTAAAGGAACACAAACCCATCCCCTGCTCTGATTATACAGGTAAGTGCAGATTGTAATTAAAAAGTATTTTCAGGGAGAAAAGAAAACAAAATAGATTTGGAATAGTGTTTTTAGGGGTGCCTGTGTGATTTGGCTCCTTGAAGTCTGTGTTTTAAGGGAGTTTAAAAACTTAAGACTGAAAGTCTCCAAATTCAGTTGAATTTAAGTTCTTGGACACGTCACACTGTTGAAACATCAGTTGGAAAAACAATATAAATAAATAACATCTTGCAGTAACAAGGAGGCATTCCTGGTAGGTGACCTGCTGTTCAGTAGTGACTGAATTTTCTCATCAGCTTTTGAAGTTACGGGATCCAGAGATTTACAGACAAGGGTTTGAAATGCTTAGCTTAAAACTGATCCTTTGGCTACTGAGCAGCAGGAAGTTGGATTGCAAGAAGCACAGTAGAGCCCACAGGATACAAGCTGAGCTTCACAACAGAAGGGAGTTTATTGTCTTAACAGGAATGAGTGCTTAGCTTTTCAATGCCACAGTGTTTGAGATCACAAGAACTTAGCACATTAGGTCACTTTTTGGCCACAGCCATTGCATTAAGGTGTGAAACTGGTAGGAACTGGGATACTACAGTATGGGGCAAGGCCAAATATTTAAATGGAGTTGCAAAAAAATTAAGGATATGTCCAAGTTCTTAGGTGGAATGGGACCACTGCAAAAAAATGTTATGCAGTGGAGGAGAAAAAATTCGAATAATTTATTTCAAGTATTATTCAAAATGTACAGTGAATGTTCAGAATTGGAAGCAAAAAATCAGCAGCAGATGAAGGCAGAAGGAAAGAACAGTTTCAGAGGATAGTAATAAAAGCACGAGGTAACAGTAGATAGTCCTTATGAGACAGTTTGCTGCAGGTCCTGTTCACCCCAGGAACAGGGGGTTTCTATATGTCATTTCTATATGTCTATATGTCATTTCTTATGTCATGTCATTTCTATACATGACATTCCTATACATGACATTCCTATACATGACATTCCCAGCAAGAACTATGGTTTAGGAAAACATTAATCTAATGAAGGATTACCAGATACAAAGTGCTTGAAAAATGTAGAGCAGAATTATGATATAATTAATGAATTCATATTTGTGGTAAAGCAGTGGGTGGACTTCACCCCAGAACAATGTGCTACAATGTGCTTTTCCTTGCTTTCTGCTGCAACTGATACAAGCCTACAGAGGTATCTCCATAAAACTGCTGTTTTGGTACCATTTGTCTGCATAAGCAGAACCAACTGAAAGTATAGGAATAAATCTACATTTAGTAGATACTTGTTTTAATCTGAATTTTTTGCAAATAAACTAGGATGAACTATGCTGAATATGGAAATCTGTGCCAGTGAGGAAAAAACTATTTTTTTTTTAAATCTCAACTGTTCTGTTGCACAAAGCTTTAAGCATAAATTTCTTCTGTAACTTCTACTGTGAGTGCACAGCCTGTGGACTCACACTGCTAAAAAACCAGTTTTGTACAAGCTACACATTTAGAATTGAGTCTGTATTCAGCTGTAATTTCAAAGGCCAGCTATCAGATAGCTTTGAATTACAGAGGTGTTACTTCACTGAAAGGAATTCTGTGGATGATGGCAGTTTATAAATGCTGCTTGAATTTTTTGGTTAAAAGAGCAGCAAAACTGAAACTGAAATCTGCTGCTGGAACAGATTTAATTACAGATTTTCTTTCTTTCTTCTTCTGTCTACAAATGAGCTCTTAAGCAACTCAAAGCCCCTCTGAAGCAATGTTTGAAGTGACAAATACGATCAGTCACTGACAGGGTGTGTATTAACCAAAGGGGATCTTTATTGTTTTTAAGAGAGGGTGGGTAAGGGTCTTGCACCACCCAGCTGTCTTTAATGCTGTCACTCTGACATTCATTTATTTGATACTCTGTCTCAGAGGATATGCTTTTCCTAACATACTTACTATGCTAAAGGGATAAAATCCCATCAGTAAAAATGAAAACATTGAAGTGATTGTATTTAATGTATGCCCAGCATATAGAAATGTCAAAGGTCATCTAGACATGCTGCCCTTTGGTCTCCTTTCATGCAGAGGTACCCTGGTATGTGAAGTGATGTGGTGTCCTGGTTCTGATCAGGACAGGGGTAATTTTTTGCAGTAGCCAGGAGGGGGCATGGCTGGTACACGGAGGTTATTCTGTACTCCCTCACATCATTGCTAGGGCTTGGGGAAAGGAATTCTCCTCTGAGGAGAAGAGGTTCCTTGCAGTTGAGTGGCAGAGGGAGCCCTCTGGTATTGTCTGCTATAAGGGGATTTTTTTCCACGTGAATCATTTTTTTCGTGTACCCTGACATTAGTATTGTCGCTGTTAGTTTTCTTATCTCATTGCTGTTTTGTAAATTGTTCTTATCTCAACTTGTGATCATTGCCTTTTGTGTCTCCAATTCTCCTCTCCATCCCACTGCAGAGGAGGGAGAGGGGAGAATGGGGGAGTGAGAGAGCAGAGCGTGGTTTGGAGAGTCTCAGTGGGGGCACTGAACTGGGGACTGCCATTCCTAAACCACAACCTGTGTGAAAGGTCACACTGCCCAGAAAACTGTGTTTGTCTTAAAGGGAAATGGCTGCTTCCATTATTTGCTGTTTTGTAGAGAGTAAACCGACCAGGCTTAAATGTACAGAAAGATGAAGAATCGTTTTTCCCCTACATGTCAGTCAACGGATTTGTTTAGCAATGTGCTGTGGCTAGGGTCCTTCTTGCAGGAAATAGAAGCAGAAAAGAAAGCTTGAAAATCTTTGTTTGAAGGGTTCAGAAAGGTCAGAAGTTGCAAATGAGGATTGAGGATTGAACCTTAAATATCTAATGTGGCACTTTTATAAATCAGATGTTGTACTTTACAAATCCTAATGCAGTTCTGTTGACTGCCATGCTCTATATGATTTGATAATTAATAACTTTTGGAATATTATTCCAATCTGTTGTAAATGATTAATGAGACTAATTCACAATTATATTTCTAAACAAGTTTAATTCCTCTGGATCCAGTTACTGGGAATTTCTTTTATCCTGTAAAAACTGTGAAGAAAAAAATTGGCAAAATTACAATATTTGTCATTCATCAAGTGCCAGGGCCTACTCACATCAGATCATTTTTTCTGGCAAGGATGATATTCCACAGTGGTACCTTCTAAGTGTACCTTTTCATGGCAAGCTTATCAAGGCAGTGTAAAAATAGCAATTGTTTCAAAGCTCATTTCGCTCCGCTGTAAGGCCTGGAAAAATGTGAATGTCTGGCCTACTTTTCAGTCTGGGTAAAGAGGTAGCTGATATGATGTGATGGAGCAGGGAATCCTGAACTCCTTTCTCAGTGGCTATGGCAAAGGTACTCAAACCTAATTTTAAATATCGAGGTCATTGGCTTATATGTGTCAGGAAAGCACAGAGCTGTACCAAATACTCCTGTCAAGAGCACATGCAACAAAGCAAATCAGAATTGGAAATCAATTATAATTGAAACTGACACATGGAAAAATGGGACAGTGATAATTCTACTTTTGGTAATTCAGCTTTGGTAAAGAATTTTCATCTGAAACTTAAACCAAATAGTAAATAAAAACTTAAATCTGATGCAAAGTACTACAAGACTACTTGCTGAAATACACCAGAGGCCCCAGAGGAGACACTGTATTGAAAAGTGATTCTTTTCTTATGGATACCATACAACTGCTTTATACTATAGCATAACTGATCGAGGTATACATAACAAATTCAAAGATACCCAGTTTTCATGTATTCAGTATGTATGCAACCACAGTTATATGTGTAGTGCCTTATCTTGTGCACTTCAAATAATATATGCACCTCTTTAGGAACCATATCTTTATTGTGATAAGAGTATTGAAGGGCACTGTCCAAGGCACTCTTCAAAGCTGAGTCCAGATTCCAAACCTGACAGCTGTCAGTGAGGAATGAATTTGTACCTAAGAATGCCAGTGAACAAAGCTGGCAAACCCCAGCCCCAGCTGGAACGCTGTGTGGTGTGCTGTGACCCACAAGGAGGGGCTCCCTTGACTCTGCTACAGCTGCACTTCCCAGCTTCAAAAGGGGCTCAGATTCCTGTCATCTCTACATTTTCCATGCTTTAATAAATCATCTAACCAGCTCTGAGTGTCAGTGCCTTTCTTACTGGGATCCCAAAAGAACTGGCACCTCATCAGTGTAAAACACCATCAGTTTTCCAAGAATATGTCAGTACTCTCCTGTTTGTCTTCAGATTCATTTTCAAAGGTTAGATATTAAAAAATGAAACAATTTGTCTATATCTAAAAGAGAGCACTGACAAGTTCAAAGTAGAAGCAGCAGATTAAATCACAGTTTAGCTGTGTCTGGACAATTTCAAAACACATATGGGCAAGTGTGCACCTGTGCCCAGGACAGCCTCTAACTTTGCAGGCACGGGAGCAGGCACTTGCACTAAGGCACTCAGGTGGGGCCATTGCTGCCCAAGAAGTCCTGATCTTAGTTAAAGAGAACAGCATGAAAATTGACAGCATAATAAATAACTTGGAAAGTTGTTAATCCAAAATTTCTAGCATGTTCACTGATGGAGTAGAGTCAGGCTCTTGATGAGATGTGGGATTTTAGTAAACACTAAATTTGGTTATGATCCATAAATGGTTCCATTTCCCAAATTAAGAGCTGGAAGAAGATGGGGCAGAAATGTGCAATGTTCTACCCTTCTGTCCCCAGCTGCCTAACAAATACATTATTTAACACTCGGGGTTGTATCCTTCCCTGTGCTACACACACACACACAACTTTACTGGTAGTTGGTAATAGGGGTCTTGGGCATTTTCATCTAGAGAAGAACTTAACACTTAAGGCCTAATTGTAAAAACAACCCATCTGTTTTGTACAATACAGAACCACAGCCATATTTTTAAGGTTAAATTAACCCCTTAGAAATTAGACAATCTGTTGCCACTTCTATTCAGCTGTGGTTCAGGCACTGGCACTATTATCTATTCATTCATCTAGTACCAAGAGACACGCAAGTGGATGTAAAGGGCTTCAAAAAATTGAGTAAATGAGTATCACAACTCTTCTTTTAATAGTACTGGAAGTACTGCAGCCCCAAAACTGTATGTACTCATTGAAAGAAAATGTTGTTTTATTTATTGATGTGTGAAAGAAGGAGTTGAGAGATTCTTCACGGATTTATCTTATTTCTGGATATTATTATTATTATTATCATCATCATCATTATCTACAGATAATGAAAAATAAGTGCTTTCCTTGTAAATAAAATCTTCATGAGAGACCCTCTAGCATGAGCCTTTTACTCCTCCTCTATTTTGTAATGGGAATCTCTTTGGCATATATCTGGAGGATGTTTAAGCTTTTCATGTTTATTCTTATTGTTCTGGAGGCACAAGGATGCTTTTAAAGGGAAATCCACTTTAAAGATACACAGATTTAGGATGATGACTGAAAATTTGCTCTAGAGAAAAGAGACAAGCAGAGGGGCAAAACGGTAAGTCTTTTGTGAGTCCTGAAGTGCTGTCCAAGAAAATATTTAGTTTTTTGTATAAGTTTTGCCATAGGCTCACTCATTTGGCTAGCCATGTGCCCACTTAGGCAAACTCCAAAGTGCAAACCTTGAGGCAGTGGCTATCATCTGGACAGGCCAGGCCATGTATGCAGCTATTACCTTTTACAGCCACTTGAGTTACAAAGAGCACTATGAAGCTGAAGCTTCAAGGTGTACCAGTAAATTTAGATATTTGTTCTGGACAGATGGATGAAACAAGCAGACAGATTAAACTATTTCCCAGGGTCTGAAGTAATTGCTAATATCTGAAGTAAACAATTACAGCCCTGAATGAAAACTGTGCTAGATATAATGATCTTTGGGAAGTAGAGATTTTTAACTTTCCTTTTTTCCTTTTTTTCCTTTTTTTTTTTAATCAGTATAGCAAAGAGCAATTTAATTCACTGTGGTCATACTTCAAACTTAGCTAAGTTTGATGAGTAAGTAACTTGATGAGACCATCCAGTGAGATTCAAACACAGATCAGGAATGAAAAAATAAATTCTGACATAAATAGTCAGGAATAATTAGTCAGAAAATAATTAGTCAGAAAAAATGCCTTTAGAAAATCACAATATCAACTATATGTTATTGCAATTTACTTAAGCAGAGGAGACCTCAGCCTGAGCAAACATCTTGTTAGAAGTGCATCTGAAGTATTTCCTTTTTGATCTCCCTGGACAGAAAACACCTGACTAATACATATAATTTTTAATCCAGTCTAGCTAGGAATCAGAGTCAGGTTTGGGAATCATGTGTGCATGTTTTAGTCATGTCTGAACTATAAAGTCCTCACAATTCCAATATTGCTATTAGTACGTTGATAGGGAAATAAACTTCCCTGCTTCCTAACACGGATGATTTCTGTACTTGGGAAAGCACAAATGGGGCTAGTTACAATCCAAAATGTTAATAGCCAGTTAAAAAGGCCCAACAGTTTCTGTGGCCTCAAAATACATGTGGCAAAGCCCTTACTCAAAGAGAACCTTTGGTTATCTTACTCAAAGAGAACCTTTGGTTATTTTCTGAAACACAGGGACACATTTAAGAATTAGAGGGTGGAGCAGTGCTTTCCAGGTGGCCCCATATTCCTGCAAGAAGAGAGAAAAGGACATAAGTTCTGCTGAAGTTTATTGGCACAGCAGAAATATAGGCTGGGATGTGGCAAAATCACTCTTAAAATGGTTTTATAAAATGAAAAATTACAACAAAGTCTAAATGCAAGCATTTTTTAGAAATGCATCCCATTCAAAGCCTTCAGCTGGAACGTAGACTAAGCTCAGCTGGAGGCTTGCCAGGCAGCACCAGATGCTGAAGAGCCTTGTTTTTCAGGCTCTATTGCTCTAGACCTACATCACTATGTGGATGGCTCTGGGCCTCCAGGGCTCCCAGGTTATCTGCTTCCCCTCATGGAGTTCTGGAAATCAGATCCTTGACCTGAAATCAATGTGTGAAGGATAGGATTCTCTTCTCATTCCTTTGTGGGAAGCCATCCATCTAAATCACCTGCCTTAGGATTTACTTCAGGATTTCTTCTTCTTTCTAAGTCATTATTTCAGAATTATCAGCACATCTAAAAAACTCAATTTGCTTATAAAAATATATATACTTGCACCAGATCTAGGGGAAAAAGAGATTTTAGAAAAAGACATTCTAGTCCTTCTCCCACTCCCATGCAGGACTAAACATTTCCTACCCGCTTTGGGCAGATGCAGCTGACCTTACTGCCCATGGCAAGGTCAAGGAAAGGACTTGGGCAGTGACTACTGTGAGGTGATGTTTTGCAGCATGGCAGGAGCTGGCAGGGACACATGGCTGTGGGAAGCACAGCCCTTCTAGAACTTCTTTAAGTCTATCCCACCACCGCAGAGCCAGGAGGACCTACGCCTCATCCACACAACTTCATATTTCTGTCAGGAAAGACTGAATGAGCCACCACGCAATGCCACACATGGCCATGAAATCTGCAACGTGGATTTAAGTTTGCAATGAAGATAATCCATTCTTAATTTTGTGACTAATAAGTACTAAGCAATAATTAGCGAATTTAAAAAGTCCTGAGGATGAGGGAAGCAAGGAAGAGGGAAGCACATTATAAAATCTGAAGTGCTGAATAGCATTTTAATAATCAGTGAATATTGCATGTCTGTTTCTTAATAAACCAGGAGGAACTTATATATGGATTTCATTAAGCTTGGCATATTATAAGACATTGAACATAGGAAAAGCAGCCTTAATATCTCTCCCAATCTGTCACTAACAAAATAAGCTAAGTCACTAAAGTAAGATCTTGCTTGGGGAGCTATGCTGTCATCTAACCAAAAATGTTCATGATTGCCTCACATTTGAATAATTTGACACATTCTTTGTGAGACAAAAACTACACATTTGGAAGTGTAAATAAGAAAAATATGTTTGTTAACAATTTTCATGAGTTCTGATTTCAGACCAGACAGTGAAAATTTATCTTATATAATAAGAAAAAAACCCAACACAGATTGACATGGATATTTTGGGAAAGTAGGAAAAAGCAGAAACATGACAAGATAAAATCATACCAGCCATTTGTATTTACTTTAACTGTGTCAAACCTTCCATCAAGTTAGTAATAAGCATGCAGGTCATTAAACAGCCTAATTGAATTTGAGTGACATCTGCTTTTGAACAATTAGATGGCACAGCATATTTTCATAATAAAAGAATTGCCTTAATTTTCATCTTCTCACACTGAAGGTTTATTAAGTAGCTCAGCCATTAAAGTGCTTATTTATTAGTGAAGCCCAGATGGCCAACCACTGTAAGTGTAAATAATAGCTGAGCCATGTCAGACCTTAATTAAGAGATTGCAAATTAGAGGAACATCACTCAGATCATAGGGACTAACATTACACTTTTCTACTATTGTAATTCCATAATGGTTTGTGGAGAGAAAAAAACCCACACTCTAAATATGACTCATTCAGAATGTATTCACAAGATAAGGAAAATGTGATATCTGTGGTGTGACCCCTGTACCAAAGCTCTGTCACTGATTCTGTTGAACTTGCAACCCCTGAACAGTCTTTCCTAGATGTATTTGCAAGGTACCCTGTACTTCACATGACCTCAATGGGAACTGAGGGTGGTCAGAAGCTGAAGGATTAGGTGAGAAATTTGTCATACCCATTTCGTTGTAAATCTGTCTTGTTTTCTCGCTCTGAAAGGAAATGAGCATGTAATAGCCACACTAAATTTTTTGTCTACATGCAACTAGTAGCTAAGGATTGGAACACAGGGTGAGACAGATATATTTCTTCTCTGATTCAACTGGTCTATTTAACATGTACCATTTAACATGTCCCACAAACACGTGAGACTGTTTTCTTGGGTGAACATAAAAGCAAGATCCACAGCCCTCCCAGGACGCATTTTAGCAGTTGTTCTGTCCCAAAATACCTTCTTCACAGAGGATGAAGAAAGGAGTTTTGATTTAGATTATGTGGATTTGCATTTTCTAATGATCCACAGGTACCACTCAGGCCAGTTTTCTGCCAGCTTTGCACAAAGCTGGTGGAAAAGACCTCAAAAGACCAGGTGTATTAACAAAGGATCATGGCAAATTTAAGCACTCTATAAATACAGATTTGTGGTTCCCATGAGATGTCCTTTACAGCAGCTGGGTTTTCCTGTGGCTCAGCTTCTGATTTTGTTGCTTCTTTCTAGTACTCAGGCAAAACTATCACAGCTTAAATATCAAAGGCAAGTTTTATTTGATGATTAAAGTTCCCAATTAAATTTATCTCTCAGAAACACAAGAAGAGTTTCCTTAACAAAACATAATTCTAAACCAAGATGGGAACTGTTGTGACCCAAGCATTCAATTCTACTATGTAAATAACTGTAGATCCTAATTAGATCCACTGTCCAGACCAGAGCTCAAACACTGAAAATCAATTTAAGCTTAATGTTGCACATAACTCTTTCCAGTGTACAGAGTGTGAAAAATCCATAACACATTTAATTTTTTTCTTTAAACACTTAGGACTTTTCTGGATGCTTCAATCAACAAAACAACTAGAAGACAACAACTTCTAGTTGAATGCAGACATGAAACAAGCCCACCATTCCTTTTACTCCCAGCACCAGGTCCTTAGTCTATGCAGTGTCACACAGAATTATTTCTTAGGCAGTGCACAAGGGGTGACATCATTCTAAAGTTCACCTCATTCCTTTTGGTTTTAATTCTTTCCAGTCCCAAAGGCCACAAGCAATGAAGATCACTTTGCTGACAAGGTTGGTGTAACCCCATTGCAACCACACCACCCCACTGCAGGAGACTCTAACTCAATAGATCCATGATTTTAGGCCATCAGCTGAGACTCTCAACATTGTGCTCTTGTGGATTGAAAAAGTTGCTTGTCACATGGCTTTTCTAGCATGAAATGGGAGGTGATGATCACACTGGATGCATTAAAGATGAGACAAGAAAACAGATCAAGGACAAACTGGCTGGTGAAGTGGTAAATGATGCAGTCAATACATTGCTGCTGCTGCTAAAATCAATAGGTGTGTTTTATTTTAATTTCAGGAAGAGTGGGATTTCACCAAAAGCTTCCTTGTTCTTAACTCCTGATGGGATCTACACCCACAGTTAATTGCTTAGCAGTTCCTACTTCTAGGCTATTCCTGACTAATTAGAAATATGAACTCTCTGGCACAACATACCCCTAAACCACTAAACTACATCAAAGCATATTATTCATCAGTGCTCTTTCTTATACTCTCCTCAGCTTTTGTCAGATGAGAGACATTTTCCTACTGTCCAGTCTGAAAGTCTTCATTCTATTTCCTCACATCCTATTGCTTGTCCCCAAAGACAGATCAACAGCTCCCTCTCTACTGCCAGTCTTGAGGAATAGGCACCCTTGGCCTTCTCCAAGCTGAACAAAATGACCTCAGCTGCTTCTTGTATGTCTTAGCATATTTCAATATAGTTTACCATTAGGTCTTATAATGTCAAATAAGATAATATTCTTAATGAGATTTTACTGTCTTTTTTTTTCAGATTACAGTGTATTTTATACTTAAACTAAATGGATATCCATCTATTCAATCTTATTTTTAAAGTCTCACTTTGTATTATAACATGGGTTGTATCAATAACTATTCTCACTATTTTGTCTTTGCTAATTGGATATCTTTGAAAGATCAGCACTGGAAGTTATGTATATGTTTATATATTTTTACACTGTCTTCAGTTGTGGCCCAATGTGTAATTTGAAAGAATCTGGCGCAGCATAATCAGTCTCAGTAAGGTTACTCCCTTTATTGTGGCTGAAAAGTTAGACTCCAGAGTATGATGTGCAACCCAACAAAACTGCGTCAACAATAACCAAAAGACAATTGCAGGTTTTAAAATATTCAATGACTGAAAAAAGGAAAAGGAAACAAAGGAAAGTGCATCAAGAACTCCATGTTACTAATTCTGCCAGGTTTATTTCTCATATTCCAGGAACAGTTTGATGACTGATCTTAGTTCCTATTCCATCTTTGTGAAGATTCATCAGGAAGCAAAGACTGAGAATGTTAGATGTCAGCAGTGACAGGTGGAGACCTAAAGTGCTTTGTATCCTGTACCCTGCCTGGTAGCCAGTGCTCATGGAAATGAGAACAGACATGTAAGCTGTGTACTGGGTCTGGCTGAGATGGAGGTAATTTCCCTCCCAGAGCCCCCACAGTCCTGTGCTTTGTACTGGGAACTAGAAAGGTGTCAATAACACCCCAATGTTCTGGTTACTGCTGAACAGTGCTGGCACAGCACCCATGCTGTCACTTCAACTTTCCACCACTCCACAGTAGGCTGGGGGTGGGCAAGATCTTGACAAAGGGCAAAATCAGGACAGCTGATCCAAACTGATCAAAAGGATATTTCATACCATACAACATCTGCTCAAATATATAAGCTAAGACAAAGGAGGAGGAAGGGAGGGCATTTGTTATTTACAATGTTTGCCTTGTGGAGCAAACATTGTCTGGGTGCTGAAACCTTGCTTCCCAGGAAGAGGCCTGCTGTGGGAAGCATAAAATCTCTTGGTTTTTCTTTTGCTTACACATGAGCAATCATCTTCACTTTTTCTTTAGTAAATTGCCTTTATCAAGTGTTTTATCAAGTGTTTTTTTCAAGTGTTTTTTAAATCTTATTTTTTCCCCTTGTCCTGTTGTGGAGGGAAGTGATAGAGCAGCTTAGTGGGCACCTGGCATCCAGGCAGGGTAAACCCAATGCCACCTGTTAGCTCAGCACCATCTTTTTATTGTTCTTTTTATTGTTCCTTCTGACAACTTCTGCATACATGTGTATGTTTTACCAATTGGAAGAGTGAGTACTTCCAAAGGTGAAGACATGCTTGTTAACAGTTACACTTTCAGAACCAAAAGAATCATGTTAGTGGAAGTAAAAATCCTGGACCCTTCAGCAGGTGCTATAGAGCAAGGTTAATAGCCTGTTCTACAACCATGGGCCTGCAAAATACATAGGAGATAAACAAACTTATCTTAATTTCTACCTAAGGTCAACTTCTTAATTCAGTTTTAAAATCCAAATGTCTTATCTGCCCACTCTGCACCAGAAGGGGACCATTTTGATTCTGGGATGAGCAGGCTTTCCTGCCACACAGCTGGACCTGCACATCAAAAAACCTTTACAAGTTTACAGGATAACAACATAGCAGTTTATTATTATAAATATTATTTCTATTTTTTAAACATATTCTAATGTTTTTGTAATTTTATACTTCTAATTTTAGGACTAGGGGAGGATGGGGACTTTGTTCAATGTTCACAATATATTTATTATTTGTATTGCTGTTATGCCCAGGGGTCCCAATTAGTATGGATATTCCCAAATACCAGTCAAACAATGCAAGCAGAAAATATCTAAATCACTTTTGATCTTTGGTAAACCCACTAATTTACTTCTTAGGCTGTACCTCTTCCAGAGGATGCATAATCTGTTAAGATACTTCATATGTTTTCATGCAAACACCTGACATATTACAATTCATGAAAATGAACTCTAAAGCCTTGATCCTGCAAGAAAGTGGGGTTTTGAGGACTCTGAGGTAATCCTTTTAATGAAAAGATTGCTCTCTGTATTTGCTAATCTTACACTGTTCTCAAAGCATTGGATATCAAATACTTTTTGAGGACTGACCCAGCATCTGCAGTTCTTGTAGTGTTTGCATTCTGACACTATTATGCTGTCTAAATTATGATTATGAAACAGATGCTTCTTTTATCTTCTTTTTATTGAAAGAATGTATAAGCCCTCCAATCAGAGTAGATGAGTCTATAAGAAGTTTGTTTGTTTTTTTCTAGGGAAAAGTTTCCTTGATGAGCTGTTTCTATTATGTTTCCTAAAGACTCATTATATTTGTAAATGAATTTACAACCTAGATATCTGAGTACAATTCACAAATTACACACTCTAAACATAGTAAATACTGTACAAATGTATCAGCAAGTGCAATTTACCACTGCAATCCAATTAAATGGGCTGATTTTCTGTTTAACACTTAAGGAATGGGTGCAAAATTTGTCCTCTATGACTTGCAGCAATACCTTCTGTTTTGCAGGGGAGGGAATTTTTCCCTATGTATTTTAGATCTGTAAAATCAGTGTGCTAAGGAGAAATATGCAGCAAGTGTAGCTGTGCTGGGTAGGTTAGGGGTGCCTGTGAAAAATGTTGTCCTCTTTCCAATATTAAAACAGATAATTGAGATGATAAGAACAGAGGAAATGGTCTTTCCTGCAGACCTTCAGCTTAACAGCATGTTCCAACTACTTGCTTTGCCCTATTTCCCTACCTCATCTAGGGAGGAAGGAATATTTAGCTGAGGATTCAAGTCTGTTTATAGGTAAATGTGTCTGCATACATTTGATGACATCAGTGTCTAACTCTAGATGTCTATATAAACAAAATATAATGTTAAAACCCCGTATGATTCTTCTACCAAATCTTGGCTATTTGTTGGCATCTGGCAGAAGATTTCCATCCCAGCTTTGTGCCCTCTTACCTGGTGTGGCCCCACAGGGAAACTGCACTAAGGGGCCCTTAAACTATGAGCTGGAAAGTCACAAAGGGCTGAAGGACAATATGTTTGTATATTGGTAATGTATTCATCTGCAGTACCAGCAGCACACAACTCTTTGGGCACATGACAGGTGTTTCTTGCAGGGTAGGCGGCCAGTGCCTTCTGTGCACCTTCAGAATGTGGCACCTCTCGTTGTGCTTTGTGGGTACACCAGTTTGGGTGGTACCTGGGTGAGCAAAATCTGAGTAAAAATGGTTTATTGTTTTACCCATATGTAGCTCCAAACTAGTATTTAAAATCAGAGAAGTATGAATTAAAAAAAAAAAAAGAAATATTAATAGTGACAGCTGGAATTATCTCTGCATCTGTTCATTTAGTTCCCAATTCAAATTTCCATGCAGGCTCTGTTTATGCTGCATAACAGTTAACACTGCAAATTGATGCAATTTCAACACAGCCTAAACCACACAGATGAAACATATACAGAAACATATTCACTACATTAACAAGCACCATCAGTCAATCTCTTGCACTGTAAATTGAAATCACAATAGGATAGGCTGTATCAGCTAAACACTTTCTGAAAAGCCCTGACCACCCTCTGGATGGGAGACAGGGGAATGGAAAAAAACATCTTGGTGTTCCCTCAGCCTTACCTTACCTTCCCAAGATTGTGTTCATTAGTATAACATGTACATAGGGAACTGACTATTCTCTCACACCTGCTTCTTTCTACAAAAGGTCAAGGACAAAATCAAATGTGACTCAAGCTCATAGAACCACTGCAATTTCAAATTAGGGAAACACTGTTGAAACTGGCAGGCCTGAAATGTAACTTCCTCTGTTCTCATTTTTGCTCTGTAATGTTAAAGCAATATTACATTTTTATTTTTTATAATCTTTTTTTATTTTGTCTTGAGCTTACAAAGGGAAAATGTGAGTGCCAGAAGCCCACTAGTTTATCTCAGCAAGCCAACTTGGACAGAAATTGGAGGAAAACAATTGCAATAAAGAACAGATTCACTTTCATACTGACTGATGGTTGTTATGGAACATGCTGAAAGAACAAATTCTACAGTGATTGTCATAATTTTGAATGGCATCCTTCTCTGTACGTTTTCTCTCTTGGACACTTGTGCTTACAGATGTTAATGGGCTTTTTATTTCTGTGCAAATTCTCCCTTGCAAAAACAGCTACAAACACCAGTAAGAATTTCCTACTGAATCCTCTTTCAAGCTCAGTTTGTATCTATATTGAAAACGTTGTTGAAGAAAAACATGAAAATTGTGCTCATTATTACACAGACTAGAGAAATAGCCATCCCTTGCTTCTGTATTGGAACCTAGTACTATTCACCACCTAATAATACTCATTACTTATATACAAATAATTTTGATGTAGCCTTACATTTTAAGGCCATTACTGAAGGAAAAAAAGATAGACTCATGATCAGTATTTACATTATAAAAGTGATATTTATGTGCCATTTTTGGTACAGTATTTTTCTGCAAGTATTGCAGTAATTCACACAGTTTCATGATAAATATACTTTAACAAATTCTTCTGCATTTCACTTTTGTATTTTAGTTTCTCTTGGCTCAAAAAACGGAGCTTCAGGGCTTCAAAGCCATGCCTGGATCCTCTTTGTTTGGTATTGGTATGAAGTTCTCTTTGTTCCCTCCTGTCAATTGAAGCAATAACAGCAATAGGATAAATAGTCATTGCATATGTCAGGTTTGGGGTTCCACAAGGTTGATTAGTAACTAGATACCATTGCAAAACACCATCCTTTTGGCTAAACTTGAACACCTTGGCTCTGATTTCACTCATGGTTATTTGCCCAAGTGAAAACAGGAAAAATAGCCTGGAAGCAATGGAATATAAAATCAGCAACAAACAAGTGTCAGATCAAGTATCTGATCAGTAAAATCTTTTCCTTTTTTGTATCTGTTTTTCTGGCTCCAGCAAATGCCTATTTAGAGTGACAGGGTCCTGACTTCAAGCTAGAAACAAATACCCATATCTTTTGAACACCAGGGGCTCAGCAGACCTCCATCATTCCCAGGGTTTCAGGACTGCCAGGATTGCAGCTCCCAATTTCAGAGTGCAGCTGACACAGTATCTCATACATTCCATCCCAAATAATTTTTCTTTTTCATCCACTTTAAGGCTCATATTGTCAATAGTGCTCAAAAAGGGCTTCATCCTCTGAGTAGATGGATAGACAGCAAACTGCTCAGACACTGCTCTGTCACCAGCAGGTTTATATGACACAGGTTTTCCCCTTGCTGCTTGGGATTGCTTCTTGGTAAGTAGGGAATTGAACATGCAGAAATGCCCTGGGGAGCAGAGATGGGGGCTATGTTCACTTGCTTCCCAGGAAAGTCCTAGCCCTAGGATGCCAAGTAGGCAGGAGATAGGTGTCTGAATGACTCCAAGCAGGAAATGGAAGGTAGGTTGTTATTACCCCGTGGAAGCTGCTAGTCACTAACCTCTAATTCAAAAGGTGAGTGTCTAAGCCCTCATTTCTGGAGCCACTCTTCCTTCCTTTTTGTTCCTGAAACTCCCACATTCCTGACTACACAAAAGAGTAAAAATGCTGCACTGATCTGGAAACAGTCAGCTTCCTGGCCAAGAACCTTAACCATTAGGATATAATAGAAAAATTGTCTGCTACTACTACAGTATCATTCCATAGGTTTAGATGAGGCATTTAATGCTCTGGCACCTGTCAACTTCAGAGCTACTAAAATCTCCTGTCCCTTCAATAATTTTTTCTGTTTGCTGCTTCATTTATTCAGACATCCATTACAGCTGCCTCAGCACTCACACTGCCTGCTTCTTACTCATCTCTCAAATACCTGTTGTTGCATTCTCTGTTAGTTACAGCCATGAACTGCTATGCTGCAGCATATTTGAATAGTTCACTTGATATCTCATTGTTAAATACTTAAGTTGCAGTCCATCAGTTTAATTTTTATGCTGTTACAGCAGGAATGCTGAGTTTTCAATGACAGTAACAGTAGCATCCTTAGAGGGTTTTCAGAGATGATTATTGCTAATGGTACTCAAACTTCATCAGTTTTTCAATGAAGTGAGTATATTTTTTTAGAACTGACAAAGTATCCCATGAAACATTTCTCTATTAAAGCACATGTCAGCAGAAATAGCTAAAACCTCTCACTTTCATTCTGGCTAAGGTGCTGTGGTATTTAAAAAGCCCTTGTGCATTGAGTGCTCTGATCCCAGGGACAGAGAAGAACATGTTGCTCCTCCTTTCACATTTTACTAGCAATATTATGTCCGACTTATTTTTCTTAGTTCTTTTTTTAAACATTCCAAAACTTGCCAGGCAAAAAATTCAACAGCATGATCACTGCAAGTAGGAACATCTTCCAGCAGCCCTCGAACATCTTTGTTTCCTTGCTAAGAGAGAGGTTATCTCTTTTCAACTTATTGTAGCCTCAGGGGAAAAAAACACAGGTAGGATAGATAGAAAGAAAGACTTTTCTGCAGGTGTATTATGTTCTTTCAGGATTACTCTCTGCTGTGATCTGATTATTGAGAGATACCTCTGCCCAAATTAAGGTGCAAATGACATGACATAGTGAAGTCAATAATACAGATTTTATTTAACAATAAAATATGATGGAGAGAGAGAGAAGGAAATAGAAAAGGGGCAGGGGTGGAAGAGATATCAAGCCGAAGATGGTCACCACCTGTGGATCCAAGAGTGTTGCATTGGTTCTTCTTCACCCTGGGATTCTCAGTGGTGGGGATCCTGAGGTCACTCAACACTTTTCACTATTTATACATTTTAGCAAACAAAAGAACTAATGACCATTGCCTACACAGTTCTCTTATTCTATTGGTTGAATGATTCCCTCATTTCTAATGTTAAATAATCCCATGATCAGTGTTTCTCTTCTTTTGAGTCAGTGGGTGGTGAGTCAGTGGGTTTCTTGAGTCAGTGGGTTGTGATCTCCTGCCACCAGAATTACCTTTTACCCAGTCCAAGCTAATTTCAGCACAGTTGCTGAGTTGGCTTTCCTTGTGCCCCATAAATTCTGCTGTTATCAGTGATACATTCTTCTCCCTCAGCTTTGTTAACCTCCCCCTTGGTCTGAGGTAACACCTGGACAAGAGTGCCACCTTTATCTTATCTCAAGTGCCTGTCATGGTGGCTTAACTTACAGTCCAAGTTTCAGGTATCCATGGAGGCATACTCCGGGGGGCTTCACTGGTTCTTGGTGGTCACCTGTCCCATAACTCGGGGTGATCTTGGTTTAACCAGTGATATGCATGCCAGCAGTTGCTTCTTTACGCAGGTTGCCACAGTGGGAATTTCTGTCTGGATGGGTTACCCAGGATGTGCTAGGCAGACCTCACTAGGCCCAGAGCCAGCACTATCCTGCCACTCCATTATATGTTTATTCCATGGCAAAGTCCTCCTGCGACCTAAACTGTTTGAGACAGGCAACTGTGGTCCTTCTGTCCTTACACTCTCCTGTCTTGGTCATTACCTTTAAGCAATCCAGAAGAGGTTCCTTTGACATCTCAATGTAAAGCAAAAATCCTTTTTTTCTGAGGCTGTTCCCACAGAGACTGGGAGATCTTTGCTGGAGAATTTTACAAATATCCTTCACAAGTCTCTGCTGGAGACAGTCATTACTTAACTCAGAAAACTGCTGGAGAATGAGTTTTTTTGAAGATCTTACTCCAGTCCCGAGATCAAGAGAAGAGGACACTGCAGTGGTATCTCACCATGGCAGTTTAAGACAAGAGTGCTTTGTCTAGGCTTCCCTTACACTCTCTAGATATTAAGGTGTCAGAAATAGCAACATTCTGGTAACAGGAGAAAAAAAAAAAAGACCTGGTTCTACACTTGTTATGATTATATGTGGCAGGGGAAACCAGCAAGAAAAACTAGGAACTTGGGTGTCTCAGTTATATAGAGCCATATACCAGCACCCATGAGTGACATAACATGTCACAGCAGAAATATGATAGACATATTTCTAGAGGCAAGACAGCATTCATAATTTTGTGTGTGTTTGTGTTGTAAGCAGTGTTTATAAAAAAGAAAGCACTAGGGAACATGCTAATGAAATGACATTACCATTCCTAAAAGTCCTGCCACTCAGAGCTGGGTTGTCCAACTTGACAGTGTCTCTCTAGGATAACAAATTAGTGCAGACCTTGCATGGTTGGTACCAGGATATACCACCAAATATAATTCTAGAAATTTGCTAGCAATCACGTAAGTAAAAATGCACAAGTGTTCTGAAAAGTATGCATTCAAATATAATCACTAACAGCATCAGCTGAAACACTTGTATGAAGATACAATGTATTTGTCCTCTGGCTCTTCTGTGAAATTAACATAATAGCATTCTTGCATTAATAGGCACTGATAATTTTCTCAGTTGTTGTCTACTTGCTCTGATAATCTACCAAGCTATTAGTCCATGTCAGTTTGATATAAAAGGCATTCCAGAACAAGTGGATAGAAATACTTCAAAAAGTGGTGTGCTAGTTTGGAAACAAACCAGAGGAGGAATTAACCGCACAGAAATATATTGTGAGAGATTCCAAGTCAGAACAAAAATTTAATAGGAGAAATTAAAATAAAAGCAGTAATACAGAAACACCAGAGCAAACTGACAAGGTCAGGATACAACCTGACACCCTGTTGGTCAGCATGGTAGTAGCAGTCCAGTTAAATAGTGGCTGTAGTCCTGTTGGAGCAATGGATGTCGTTGAAGTGGTAATCCTGAGGAAAAGTCCAGTTCGTCTCTGGAGGTCCAGTGGTACTTGTGGAGTTCCTTTCCTCTGGAAAACCCAGTGGAAACGGTATCTTGTGTTTTCTCTGCTCCTTTTATGCAGGTAGGATGTTCAGTTCCTCCCTTTTTGGGGCAGGGCATATCACAATGGGATGATGTCATTTCTGAATCATTCCAGGAGGCCTTGATGGCCCATCAGTGAAGATGACCCCCCCCACAGAGCAGCTGCTGCTTCTCAGAGGATGTTTTCAGGTCTGAGTCATTGATGTGAAGATAAAGAGGCATCACACTGCCTTGCAGGGTTGTCTCTCTTTCTTCCTTATCTAACGCCCAGCTTGCAGTTTGGAGGGGGGGGAGAGCACTGAACAGCTGTTCTGAATGACCCATCATTAACACTTCATCAAGAGGTGAGGGAGATGGTGATAGAATACATTCCTTTGGTTACACCTTCATGTAACCCAAGACAAGTGGCAGTCAGAAACAATAATCTATTAGATTGAAAGTGTAGTCACTCATTTAACAGGCTGGGACATAAAATATTAGCAAGGCTCCCCTTATTTTATCCTCGATGCGATTTCAGGGAAGTGCTGTAGAAGATGTTACCATTCAGACTTTTAAACACCTCTTGCTGCAGCTACGGTCCTGCTGCTTCTCCTTCGTGCTGACAGCCATGACCACTCCCCCCTCCTTCACTTTGTTCAAGAAAAAGATCTTTAGCAGCATACATAGCTGAGATGAAGGGGCACTTTGCTCAGAAGGAGCAACGACTCACAAGCTATTTCAGTGTGTATTCACTGTATGAAGCAGGGTTAGAGGAGTTGCTGCTAATGGAGCCTATGCAGTTCCAGCAGAGCACACACAACAGCCCACACAACCCTGTGCTGCAGTGCTCACCAGCACCATCTCTTCTGATTTCCCCTGCATTGCCTCCTTCCCTGTCTCTAGTGACTAAAAATTGGTATCATTACCAGCAGACACACAGAGCAATTTCCTGACAGGCTATGTCTGGGCAGGATAACCAAAACAACATGTGCCCTTGTGTGTGTGTGTGAGGGGAGGACTCCAAATACAGCCCTACAGTGCCTCAAGGTCCTGCACTTACAATATCAAGAGAGAACGGCATAGCTTGCTGCTTCCAGAGAGAAAAAACAGCTCCAGTGGAATAATATTTCAGGGAAACAATGAGGGAACCTCCTCTTTCCCTGCCCTTTGCAGCATATTGCAAGCTTCTGCTTGAGAGCTTCCAAAGGAAACTGGTGTCAGCATTTCATGGTGACCAAAACGATGATAATTTCCTTAATGCTCTACCCAGAAACTTTTCTACTTATCTAAATTATCTAAAAATTCAGCAAATAATCCTACTCAATTTTGCCAACTTCTAGAAAAATGGAAAAACTCTGGTATTAAATTTATGAGAAGCACTAATTATAGTTGTCATTATGTGTTCGGTCCCTAAAGATGTTCAGTATTGTTTCATTTTTCCTGGGATTCTTAAATATATAATATATCTAATCCATATTTCCTTTCAGCAGACAGAGGAAATGGCTGGTGTTTCTAAAGCTGTTCTCCAGCAGTCTTATTCTCTGTTCATCTGAATGAACTGCATGCAGTGCAAGCACTGTGTACTTGGAAGTGCACACAGGTCCAAATAGCATTGGAATGTTGTGTTTGGTACTTTGCAGGTGTTTGGTGTCAACCCATGGGCCTAGAAACATTAAGAAAATTAGACAACCAGAAATAGTGATCCTCTTGTAAATAAGGACAAAATAGGGGCCAGTACTCAAGGGCACACTAAACAAGCTCTCTCAGAGCCAGCTACTGAGCTTGCATCTCCCAAGGTCTTACACATAAGAGCATCCTTCCTCTTCTAGCTGTCTAAAAAATGGGAGGTAACTAGCTCTGCTGGGTAATTATGTGTCAGAGTAAAGGAATTTGAAATGTGTCACCCTTCAAGGCTCTTTTCCTTTCCCATTTCCCACTTTGTAAATACGAAGTATCTGGGTGAGATCATTACTGAACACAGGACAGAGCATTACCATTATGCTTATGATGCAAGATCTTTTCCTGGCCTTGTAGCTGCAGGGCCTGGTCCATGGGAAATTCTGAAAGACACAGTTAACTGAATGCTCCAGAAGTTATTAATCCCCAGACCTGAGAAGATAGATCCGTGTTCTTGGAGGAGGTCACGCACCTCAAGGGGGTACTCAGAAGTCTCCAGCCTATTGCCACACTGCACATAATAACAGAGCCCTTTTCATTATTTTATTCAGTTGCATCATTCCAAGACCACATTACAGAACTCTCAACAGGGCAGTTGACATGATTGCAGCTGTACATTACCTCAATGTGATGGGCTATTGTGACACATTATGTCCACCCAGCAAACTTCTTTTTGCATTAGCTGCTGCTTATTATTTCTAAATCTTTCACCAGGCTTTACTTTGGCTGTATTTAAGAAATATTCACTGAGCTCTAAACTAGTGTGACTCTGTGCTCATACACCACCCACTGCTGAAAGTTTCTACCACTGAAATGAAGTCAGCTGGATAGCTTAATTCTGTTATGACAGCCCTCCAGAATAAAATTCCTTTTACATCACATCTGTTCCCATTTACCCATTCCCAGTGTTATGAATTTAGACTGAAAATATGCCTCTACTTTCTTGGTTTTAACATTAACATACAACAAAAAATAGGAAGTGTGACATATACTTTAATAAGTGTATGACAGAGCATGTTTGCATGAAACAGTGCATGTGCATATGTGCACTTGCAACACATGGGTTATAAAAATGTAATTAATATTAAATTGGAATACACAATATGTAAAGAAATCTATTTCAGGATATCAGTGTTTTGCATTTTTATATTCCCATAATAATCTTATAAGCATACTATAAAATACTGTGTAACTTTTCTATTTTCCTCTTTTGTGTGCACAATTGCATTCCAAATGCTCTTCAAGCCTATATACTCTTGTACTCTACAGATGTCACAGAATATGCAAAAATTTAATTGTACAATGCACATACTGTGACTTGTGTCCCAGAGGGTATCCCCTAATTTATAAGTGCTTGATGAAGATGTTTAGATTTCATTTGATTTTGTATATTTTTGATAGCATAGCAGGAAGGGTAGTGTGCAGGGTAGAATCTTGATGGATATGCTATGACAGATCTGGTGCTTATAAAATCTTCTACCCCAAAGAAATCAGTTTTCCTGTGATGGCTCATGGGCAACACGGATCACTTCCATTAGTAACGATGCATTGGTAACATTACTCTATTCAGATGTGGAGAACCCATTTTAGCTCGAGATTTTTACAGTGAACACAGAGAAATCAGGGGGTTTTCCTGGATGGACTCAGAGCAGCTGCGGTGCATTACTTTCCAGCACAAAGATACCTGCAATATTTATATTTTTCCTTCCATTTTGCCAGCCTTCCTTCAGTTGCTCAGTCACCACCCTGTATTGTTCAGGAAATAAAGCAACTCTCATCACCAAGAACACTCCAGGGCCCTCTGACAAGAAGCCCCTTCCCCCACACATGGCCTCTGAGTCTCACATCTGTCTGTCTGAAGTCATTAATCCAAAGACTTCTAGGAAGGCGGGATTCTCACGCTAACAAGCTGGCAGCTTGGGCTGTGCTCTGTTTTCTGGCTCTGGCTGAAGTCTTCCTTGCAAGAGGTTAGAAAGAGCAGCCCTTCATTTTAAGCAATGTTCCAGTGAGTGACTTGAGCCAAACGATGAGTGCCTTTCAGACAGCTCAGCCTGAAAACAGAAAGATCTTCACAAACATAATAGCACAGCCCTTTCCCATTTAAAATATTAATTAAATGCATTTTGAAAATTCTTCACATAAATCACTCCTGTTGTTTATAACCTTTATAATGTTGGAGGGGATGAGGCAGAAGCCTTAGCTGACGTCAATGTACAGTTTAACCAGGCTCACTTATGATACATGGGTTTCACAGGAAATGCATATGTGTTTCACTCTGAAGTAAGCTAACATCTGCCAGTACCCAAATGAAATACAGTTTCACAGTGGCTGCTAAGAAAAAAAAATAAAAAGCCTTATCAAAAGAGATAACATTCATTTCACAATTCGACTATAATAACCCTTAACTTTCAGCCTGGAAGTAAAAGTAGAGAGAAAAATAATTGCTACTAGATTTCTTTTAAACCATAGTTATTTGAAAGAGGACTCAAGATTATTTAATTTGGAAATTTGAATTTTTTAAAACAATTTTAATAACCTCTTCCAGCCAGTAATACATTTTTCTTTCAGAAAACATATGGCTTTCTCTGCTGTTCAGGCTTCCATGGAATTAAGTTCTTTAGGAGGTCAATAACACATTTCTAAAGCTCTTTACAGTGATCAAACTGGATCCTTGACCTTTTTTTCTGGTCTCCTTGTGTTATGAGCTACACATATTAAAAAGCAGTTAAAACAAGGCAAGTGAGTTTTCCCTGACTTAAGAAAGTTGCTGACTGCCAAACATCGTCTAGGACAGCTCTGTGACACCCCTCAGAAAGAAAGAGGGCTGCAGATAACAGTCCAGACCACTGTTTCTGTGAGCATCCCTGAACCTCAAAGCAGTTTTTAGAAGCTTTGGAATCAAAGTAACTAAAAGGCAATTTACTTTAGCTCTATCTCTGTATCTTTGTTGGCTTGATTATCAAAGAACAGTCACAGCCAAAAATGCGTCCCACTGTACAAGCCATTCACTTACCACTCAAGTGAAGACATTTCTGCTATGGGAAACGACCACACTCTCACTGTCAAGATATTTTCAGTCTTGCAAAAAGTATCCTGGAATTTTTTACTGGGCACAGACAACAAGTGCCTCCTCATGATATTTTAATAGACACATTCTGGTAACAATGGTCATTGCTTAAATCAGGGAATTCACTGATGATTTTAAGGGAAGAACATGCTAACTCATGCAGCAAACTGAGGTTTCCACCTATACAGAAATGAGTGCTGATGCTGTATAAGTAGAAAAAAGCACAGCCTCACTTAACATCATCACAGGCAGCTTTTACCAACACCCTCAGAAGCCTGGTGTGGTCCAGGACATCTGTGATTTTTAAGACCATTTTCCTTTGGTTACACCTCCCTGATTGCTTCTTCTCCACAATGACCTGCTGACACAACCAGTGACTTCATACTATATCCTCATTAATAGATGATGGCAAATTGGAACAATTTGCAAGAAGGCAAGGATTTCAGTCTTTAAAACAAGTATAGAAATTTTGCTAATATAGAGTATCTACAAAAAATTACAGATATGTTTCTCACAAGGTCATAACATAAAAATGCACAAAAAATAACCCACCAGCTGCTGAGATGCAGTTAGCCGAACTCCCTATTCCTTGTCATCCTTCAGAAGCTATCAATTCAACATGGGATGCAGAACTGGAAGATGAAAAAGAAAAAGAAATAGGAAAAGAGTAAAATAAAAACCCAATCCAAAACAGAAAGGAGGACCCCAAGCTGAAGAAAAATACAACGTTTGACAAGTAACGGTGTGATCAAAATTCACTGCAATGAATTGGAATACTGTCTACAACTCTGGATCTGTCCTTAATTGAGAACGAAGAAGACATGAAAGGGAGAATATTTATCATACAGTTTTAAATAACTGTTCTCTCTAAGGTGTTGTGTTTACTTATGAAGACAATATATACAGTGGGCTACTCTTCAGGGAAAAGATGAACTGTAAAAGACAGCTTGTATGAGCAACAGCAGTGCATAAAATCTTGGGCTTAACCAGAATGTATGAATATTCCCAAAAACACTGCATGATGACTTCAGTGATGAAAAGGAAATACATTCTTACAATTTCAACAGACCTCAGTCACAGCATTCAATGGCTTTCAGGATAAAGTCAAGAAAAAGTTAATGATACCAAAGGGAGTTATTAAATACCTAAAATAAATGCAAACATGGTCCAAATATAGAGCTACTTTGGTCAGAGAGAGGTGGGCAAAAGTCATGATTCCCACATACATGTATTTATTATTTGCTCTTATTGAAAGTATGTTTGACAGAACGCAAATACCATGTTTTAAACACAGCTGGCAACTTTGTACCACACAACCCTCACTCACTCCCCACCCCTCCTTCCCTGGTGGGATGAGAAAGACAATCACAAAATGGTATAGCCCTTATTGTTGAGATAACATCATTTTAATAATTTATGTGAAGTAAAATATAATAATAGTAACAACAGTAATGATATAAAAACAAGAGAGGAATAAAACCCAAGAGAAACAAGTGATGCACAAGACAATTGCTCACCATCCACCAATCAATGTCCAGCCCATCCTCAAGCAACAATTGGTGGCTCCCAGGCAACTTTTTCCAGTTTATACACTGGGCATGATATTCCATGGTACAGAATATGCTTTTGGTGAGTTCAGGTCACCTGTCCTGGCCAAGCTTGCTCCCAGGTTCCTGTGCAGCTCCTCTCTGGCAAAGCATGAGACACTGCAAAATCCTTGACTTAGGGTAAGCACTAATATGGAACAATTAAAATGTCAATGTGTTAAAAACATTTTTCTCATACTAAATCCAAAACACAGCACCATACCAGCTACTAGGAAGAAAATTAACTCTATCTTGGCAAAAATCAGGACAAGAAACAAAAAATTGCTATTGATAGCACAAAAGTAAGAAAAATAGTTGTATCCAGTCAATTAGCCCAGGTTAAAGGCATCCCTGAGTACACACTGAAAATAGTAAGCCCTCAAAAATTATTTCTGAAAATTCATACAACACAGCAAGTATAGTCTCAAACATCAATAAAGGGAAGAAGTGTGGTTTATTAAACAAGGAGTTTAATTTCAAGCAAGAACAAAACAATTGCTGAAGGGAAAAAGAAAATAAACAGAAAAAAGAAACAAAACCCATGACGCCAAAACACTCCTCCAAACATTCAAAGGATAATGGTATGATGAGCAATAAGCAGCATGGGTTCACAGGGAACACGTCGTGCCAAGGAAATGTGATTGCTTTTTTGACAGAACTGCAAAAATCCTGGATGAAAGATACACAGCATGATTTTAATAAAGGATTTAATACAATATCTTACTAAATCTCCCAAAATGAATTCAAGTTGCTTTGGATGTAAGCGCTGTCATGTAAACTGAAAACAGGTAGAAGGATCACAAACACTGGCTGATTAGAACTGGCAGCAAACTGCACTAAGTTGTGGGGACGTAGGCAGTGGGTCTACTGCAAGGTATGAAGTTGTCTCTTATTTTAATAACTTCATTAATAAGCTCAAAGAAAAGGTAACAAATATGTAAATTACCTTGGCAGATGAAACTACTGAGAATAATGTTAAAAGGCAGAAAATAACAAACTAAGGTCTAACTTTAAAAACAAAAAGTAAAAGTTAAGTGTCAAGACACTGCTTTGGGAAGGAACAGCTCACAGCAGAAAAAAACAAGCATCTTCTACAGGCAAAGCACTGGCCCACACTCAGCCTAGGAATGAAGGGTAATATATGTTGCTTATGATACATATGACTGAAGTGCACTTCATTGGACACAAAAGTTAATGTATGTCCCAGCTGCATATTTAGCAGCTTAGTGTGGCATGGGAAAACATAAAATAATCTGCATGGAAAAAACATAAGGTTTTAATTGTTAACAATTAAATACATTTTAACATACTGAAGTACAGAAAAATCTTGAGATGCACAGAGAAGGAAGAGACAGGGACCACAACACCAGGAGATTACAACAAGGGCTAGGGACAAACATTCTAAAGAGGTCTGCTCCAACATTTCAAGGGATGAGGCAGCATCTATATCATGGTTTCTCCCTTCTCCATTTTATTCTTTGAGCTCTTCTTCTTTTCCTCATATTCTCTCAAAAGAATCCCTTATTCACTCATGACTTTTTTTTCTGCCAGCCTTCTTGACTTCCCTCCCTCTTTGTCTTTCAGAGTCTTTCTCAGCTGCCCTTCCTCTCATTTCCTTAATTTCTCTTTATAGCTGCACAAAGCTGCTTAAAACCAGTTACTGAGATGCCACTCAGCTGCCTCTGCCACTCTGAGATATATGTGATCACCCAGTCTGGGCTGGACTGCAGGCTGGATTAAGGAGGTGCTGCTATGCTGGGCAGTCTGGGCCACCCCAAGGACAGCAGTGATGCCAAAACCTTTTGAAATCCTTTGGAATTTCTCAGCACAGTTGCAACTGGAAATTGTGGAGCTTTCCTTCTTCCATCAATTTCTCCATACCAGCTGTGAAACCTCTGTTATGGCCTCACAGATCTTCCATAGTTCATGGAGCATAACTAAGAAGTCACCACGGTTCAGGTTTAACTTGAACTTTAACAAGATCCCTTGAACTTCAGTTTTGCATTAAATAACAAACTAGGGCAAGTAGTGACTCACTGGAGCAATGTTTCTGCTGATAATCTTTATGACAATGGCAGTCTGAATTGAAATTCTGAATACAAGTTTGTGCTTTTTAGGTTTTATAGCTCCAATTCAAATTAGTTGAAATAGTCCAACTCGGATAAATATAGGAAAAAATATTTTGTATAGAGTAGCTAGCAAAACCCACCACAAACAAATGAAAAAATAACCAAAGGAACAAATACCTAAGAATTCTCTGAAACACAATGATCAAAAGAATTTCACCATGGTGGATGCTGAAAGAAAAATCAGCTAGGCTGAACTTTCAAAGTCTGTAAAGGTTTAACCTGTGCTCATATGACTCTTACTGCCTTTCTACACTTCTTACCAATTACAGAGTAAAAAACTTAGATAAACTTTTAAGAAGGAAGAGTTTTGTTTTGTTTTCTGATCTAAATTTCAGAGCCAGGCAAAGAAATAAAAAAGTCTTTGCATCTCATCTTTAGTATTGAGACCTTTACTGTTTAAGCACTTTCTGTATAGAAACTAGTGAAGATGATTACAAGTAAAAGGCATGATGTTATCATGAGACTGAAACAGAATGAATTTATGTGGATGGACATCACACACTAGCTTCAACCTCCTTGTCTTAATCTGTGGTCTATCAAGGATACCCACTAATAATAGATACTCTTTCCCACAGCTCCATATTGTATAGATATAACTTATTCCTCGAGTAAGTCACCTTAAAGAAATAATCCATGACTTCTCACTCTAACGACAGTTGTTGTTAAATACTTTATATATCGTTCTGCCTTTTGGATGAAATAGGACAGAAAGGCAGCAATGCGAATATCAACCACATCACAGCTTTCCATGTATTGTAGATACGTGTCTTTTTATTACTAATAGTAATTAAAAAGTTGCTGAAACTTTTCTTTAAAAACAAGGATAACTTATCAAACAAATCTATTTGGACCGTGTGACATGAGCACTGATGATTATCCTTTAAAACAGAACTCAAACTTCAGCAAATGAGAAAGGTTAAAGGGAAAAGCATTACAATTTAAAATGTGAAACTAGACAGGGAGAGCAATCTATGCTCAGGAGCCACCAGAAGCTTTCCTAATGGATGTCAATAAATGCACAATCAGAATTATTACTAATTACAAAAAATTCACAATATCTTTAAACTTCAAATTCCTTCTTGAATTTAAATTTCAAATTTTTGAACATTTATTTATTGTTACAGAGCCTGGCACAACCATATAAGCAACTGAATTCAACAACAAAATTCCTCTCATAGATTAGTGTCTGTCTGAAATAAAACCCCCAGTAATACCATATGACAGTAATTCTGCTCTCTCCAAACTCAGATTTTTATGACAAAGTAATACACATCAAAATCCAGTGAGATGTAAGAAGACAGCATAAACAAATCTACCTTTTTTAAAGAAAGAAGTTGTCCTATTAAATTTGCCTAAAGAGAAAGAAGAATCAAGTGTAAAGTAGCTGAGCACACTCTAGTTTAAAACCAAAAAGGACAGAAGCTGTTTTGGGAAATATACTCTTTTTCTTCTTCATTGATGAACTGCTCAACACTCCTACCTGTATTCTGGGCTGCATCAAAAGCAACAGGGAGGAGATTACCTCTCTACTCCACCTTGGTGAGACCCCACCTGGAGTGCTGTGTCCAGCTCTGGGAACACCAACGTAACAATTACATGGACCTGCTGGGGCAGGTCCAGAGCAGGGCCACAAAGATTATCAGAGGGCTGCAGGACCTCTTCTATGAAGACTGGCTGGAGAAGAAAAGGCTCCAGAGAAACTTTAAAGCAGCCTTCCAGTACCTCAAGAGAGCTGGAGAGAGACTCTTCCCAATGGCATGTAGTGACAGGACAAGGGGGAATGGCTTCAAAATTAAAGAGAGTAGGTTTAGATTATATATTAGGAAGACATTCTTCACTGTGAGGGGAGTGAGGAACAGGTTGCCCAGAGAAGTTGTGGATGTCCCTGTAAGCATTCAAGGCCAGGTTGTATGGGGCTCTGAGCATCCTGGTCTATGGCAGGTACATGGCAAGAGGGCTGGAACCAGATGATCTTAAAAGTCTCCTCCCACACAAACCATTCTACGATTCTATGAACCCTGAGGAGAGGTAAAAAGAACAGCAATAATCCCTTCTTGCTGAAACACAACAACATGTCCAGTGTTACTTATTCAGGTAATGAATATTGGAGATGTCAAAAAAAACAGCAGTGCAGGCATTGAAACTCCATTGATTTTCTTATCAAAGATGACATATCGTAGAACACCAACAGAACAGAATGAATGTATTTGGAAACCTCTCAATTTTTTTTTCATGTAGGAACATGTTTATTGGTGTTCCTTTTATAGATTTTGGCTGCAAAAACATCTATGAATTTTAGTTCCCCCATATAACAGAGAAAAATGTTTTGGGTGTTTCTGGATTTTTTTTTTTTAATGTGTTATAAATATAAAAGGTTGCTTGTGGTTTTTGATAATTTCTAGGCTGATGCATGAATTGGTAGAAAAGACTGTCAAAACATGTACAACTTCTTTAGCAGAGTTGTGAAAGCCTGAATGAACTGTAGGCTGTATCACAATATTATAGAGTAGGAGCTTTATCCTAAAGGAAGATTTTATTATAAGTAATAGAATTATCTGAAAGACACGGGATGAATGTACTATCAGCCCCTAAAAAATCCCAAACAAAGAAACCAACAAAATACTCAAACTCCAAAACTCAGAAATCATATGGACTGCAGCAAAATTTCAATTAAATATCTGAGACCAAAGAAATTGGAAAAATGTAATTTTCAGACACTAACTTTCAGCATCTAACAGGGCAGCAACAATAGACAGGGGACTACCATAATGGCAAATTAACTGTTTTTAAAGCCAGCAAAAGAGGACCTTTTTAGACTGGATGAATATAGGTAATTATAATGAGGTAACATGATTCCTCTATTTTCTTTTGATGTAAATGTTTTAGTAAGACAAAAGCCCAGAAGAAAATTTCCATCATGCCTATGTAGATACATAAAGCTTCTCAATTCCAGGCAAGGTGGCTATATGGCTACAATCTACAAAATCCAAATCATCTGCATGTGCTGTTCTTTGCAACAAACAAAATATTTAATGAAGCAAAAGAAATGCGACAAAAATAATAGTTTATAAGACTTCTCTTTGTGTTTAGAAATAATTTTTCTCCATTATAAAGCAGGTGGAATGCTGACACTGGAAAACCCATGCACCACTCAGTTCTTATGTCACCATAAAGGATCAGTGATGTAAACCAAACACTGCTTAACCTTCTTCTTCATGATCCATATTTCTTGCAGAAGTATGCAGAAGGGCAATACATGTGTCTGCTCCTTCCATATAAAAGCCAGAAGCAATATTCTTCAGTACCCTTAAGGAACAAGCAGTGAATTTATCATATCTGTTTGTAATGTCCTTTGGGACTCTTCAGGAAGAAAGGCACTGTGAATATAAGCTCATTATCATCATTAACTCCTTTTATACACCAGCTGAGCTCAGAAGGAACAAATGAGAGAAAAATATAAGGGGAAAAAGGTTAAATATATTTGCCATTCTCTTCCTGTTAGGTTTTAACATTTCCTAGTCAGTTTTTAACATTAATAGATACCTTTATTAGATGAAACTTAATATTTATTAGGAAGTCTTAAAACTACCTTGATAATTTTTCTCCTTGAGATGATATTTACATTGCTAAGGAAGAAGAAGAAAATGGCTTGACTTACATGAAGGGACATGCAACACAGCAGTGCCTAACTTACTACACGTTCCTGTAAGCTTTGAAAGCCTTAAGATTTCCACAGTTACACCTCACCTACAGGTGTGAGAGAACGGTTTGAGAAAAGGAAAAGCTTTCTGTTTGACCTGTTTGTGTTTTCCTGGTAAATGTCATGGCCAGGAAAAGCAGCACAACACCTTCTCAAACCGCTTTATGGGAAAAGATTTAAACTTTTACACTAGTTTAAAAACTAGTTTACAAAAACGAAAACTCCACGAAAACTCTAAAAAATGGCAACTGTATTAGGGGTGATGGAGAATCCTTAAGGGTAGTTATAGTTTTACAGGGTTACCGCATCCAACTTCGCCACCTGAATGAAATAAAAATCAGAGAAACAAACAGAAAGAACGGTGAAGTTTATCTCACTGTACAAAGGCAAGAAAGAAACCATACACAAACGTTCATAGCAGGAAAGAAATCTGTGGAGACGCTGCTGATGCTATCCACTGCGGGATGATGTGCGAACACCACCTCCTTCGCTCAGCCTGGTGCTTCACTTTGCGCTCTCCCAGGGGAACGCCCGCCCCTCGCTTCCCCGGCCGTGGCCTCTGCCCCTGCAGTAAGCTGCCCTCAGAGCTCCTCTGCCGCCCCGGTCCCACAGCTTCCCCCACCACCTGCTGCCCTCCCTCCGCTCCCCATACCAGAGCAGGGCGCTTTGCTCGCCTGTCGCTCCCCTCGGCCCCGCTGGCGAGCAGCCGCTGAG